>JAVTVY010034573.1:0-138742 GCA_036873755.1 Hanleya hanleyi
TCTACCAATTGATTGGCTTGTGGGAAGAAATATTTACCCCTGGTATTGTAAGTGTACTTTCTTTGAAAAAAAAAAAAAGTTTTCCAATCATCCAATCAATAAATAAATGTGATAGTATACTAACATGATATAGAAATAATATGCAAACTTAACATAGGAATTAGTGGATTTTGTTAGACAAGCGTGATAGTATACTAACATGATATAGAAATAATATGCAAACTTAACATAGGAATTAGTGGATTTTGTTAGACAAGCGGCATAACTCTGCAAAATACTTTCTGACACGACTCATTTTCGATAGGCATCTAGTTCAGGTCAAGAGAAACAACTGTATCACATTAGGATGTTGTATATGGAACGGTTCTGAAATTATCACAATAACAAATCATAAATGGATTTTTATTTGTAAAAAGGGGCATAACTCTGCAAAATATTGTCCGAGATGACTCATTTTCGATAGGCTTCTGATTTATGCGAAGATAAATAGATGTAACAAGTTTGGTTGCCATGCATGAAACGGTTCTGTAGATATCGCGGTAACGGACGTACGGACGACAGCCGTACATGATGACGACAATACCCCTAGGCCAAAGTTGGCCGAGGGATAACAACTAATTATAATAAATGAGCCCAGCGCGTGAATTGTGTGTAGTGCAGTTACAAGTAATTAGCCGAGGTGCGGAAGTCACAGCAGGTGGTTACACCGACTGAGTAATGAGCACTAATCCCCACAGCACAGAGTTCTTCCAGAGATAGTGAATTGTTTAGAGCTATAATTTCACGTTTGCAAACATTTTTTAAGGAAAATAACAGCAACATTTGACAGGTTTATTCTTCAACTTTTGAAATATGCAAAGAAAAAAATATCGATAGTTTGAGCCTATTCCCCGGGCCTCGAGGCCCAGGGTAGCGCCTGATACTAGACACCCTCGTGCATTCTGTCTAATTTCATCACAACCACTTCACATACATATATATGTTTTATATGGTTGGAAAGATCACGATTCGGGCGTTCCAAATAAAGTAAAAATTTAATTCTTACGTTTATTTCACCGGTTTTGTTGCAGTTAGAAAACAGTTATTTCAAAAAAATAATGTATTTTTTATATCGCTAATTTCACCTATTATTTTACAAGAAACGAGTCCGAGATTTTGCATGGTGATAATAAACCTTTCAAACCAAATAAGTGTGTCTCAGTTTTTTTTTAAACTCTTAGAAAAAGTTTGAGAGCATTGTAAAGTTTATTTTTTGAAACAAAATGAAAGTCTAATTCAAAACAAAGCAACATTTTGAAAAACTGAGACACACTCGTTCGGACTGTAATGTATATATTATGCTCCACAAAAATTGACATGATCGGATGAAAAATAGAGAAGTTATTAGCAAGTTTGTATGTACCAGCTGTGTAAAAAAATATGTCGGATATAGACCGTAAACAAAAATAATCTACTTTTCAGATGATATTCTGTAATTATTATCCACTACTTGATGATAATGACACAATATTCTCAGACAACATATAGGGATTATATACCAAACGTTCTTTAATCACTTTGGAACAATATATTTTGAGAAAAGTATAGAAAATAGCCCATGGGCTTCAATACCCCTCGGCTATCAGTTATTGTCTACACCCAGCAATCATGCATTGTATAACATCATCAGTGTATTTTTAGAACTAGATAACAAAAATGTGATCTAGTAGGGTTGACTGTAGTTCAGCTTTTGCCAAGGCTGGAGGTTCTGGTACAGCATGACCGAATTCTTAGCTCTAAATATACTCTTTCAAAAAGCTTATAATCCAATCAAGTAATTTTATCTTGGAAATATAGATCAAGGTCAGTCATCTTCAAAAAATTTCAATTCAATTCTAATCGCATAGGGAACATGAGGAGATCTTAAACTTAACATATAGAATTTGACCTTTTAAAAATAGGTCAAGGTCAGTGATATTCTTCATTAGTCTTCGGGTCCAGCCATAAGTGATATAAATTTATACAATGTAGATATAATCTTTCATAGAATATTGTACTAAATAGAATCTGATTTGGATAAAATAGGTCAAGGATAAAATAGGTCAAGGTCAGCCATCTTCAGCAAACCTTTGGAGCATCACCAGATGTACACATGGTATTAATTTGAAAAGCCTAGCTATATTCTTCATGTTAGACCATAATAAACAGCATATGACCTATAAAAATAGGTCAAGGTCAGTCAACTGGGATAGGCTTCTAGTCAGTCACGAGTTGCCTGAGTAATATGAATTTGGAGACCCCAGCTTCAATCCTTCCAAAAATATAGCAAATACTAAAATTTGACCTTGATAAAATAGGTACTACTACTATTATCGCGAAAGTATACAATTTGCGGGAATAATGTTTGCCTTTTTTATAATTATATGTACGATGGTAAAGTATTTATTTTGAATGAATACCTCACTTTCTATATTTGCCGCATGTATAATACGATAATGCAGTATGAAGTAATACTGAATCGGAGGTATATATGACCGAACATCAGGAGTCGTGTAATAATGTTTATCAAAGTTTCTTTTTGCCTGCATGCTACTAATCTTGTAACGTTTTCTTCCCATGATTGTGTTGGCAAGTAAGTTATGTTGATAGAATGTCAAGTGAGATATTATGAAAAACATTACGCAAATTCGCAATATATAGATCTGCATATATCACATGCTTTCCGGAAATGGTTGACCACCTGAGCAGTGTGTTTGTATTTTTTTATTTTGTCATGTGGCGCGAAAACACTGAGATAGACCATATAATTTCATGTTCAATATTTTGTAAACGATGGCGGCTTTGGCATGAATGTAGTAGAAAAACAACTAATTATAATAAATGAGCCCAGCGTGTGTATTGTGTGTATTGCAGTGACAAGTGATTAGCCAAGGTGCGAAGTCACAGCAGGCGATAACACCGACTGTGAGTAATGCGCGCTAATCCCCACAGCACAGAGTTCTTCCATGTACAGTGAATTTTTGAGAGCTAAAATTTCACGTTTGCAAACATTTTTTAAGGAAAATAACAGAAACACTTGATAGGTTTTTTCTTCAACTTTTGAAATATGCAAAGAAAAAAATATCGATAGTTTGAGCCTATTCCCCGGGCCTAGAGTCCTTAAGATACCATGCTCGAAAATAGTAAGATGGTACAATACTTAATACTGAAGGGATCCGGATCGCGCAGTAATGTTGAAACTTTGAAAGTGCCTGAATCCTGATTATCTCCCTTGGATCGAAACATGCAGTAGTCTACAGTTGTCGAGTTGTGACGTTGAGTCACAAGAGTGATGTCCCTTCATGTAGCCGACCCGCCGGCAGACGAAAGGGTGGAGCAGTTCACTTGCTACTGCATGGACTAAAGAAAACTGATTTAAAATTTGAAGAAATACACTTTAATTCCGAATTATTTGAACTCCTTGATATGGAAGGTGAAGGTATGGATGTTCTCTATAGTCAATATATAGAATATGCCCCACCGTTTGATCCGCCGACTCTTGTGATGCAACGTCACAACTCGAGAATACAGTATTAATTTGAAGCGTAACTTGGATTTTCGAATCAGGCCAAAAAAGGTATCTTGCACTACTAGGCCCCATGGGGGACCTGTGTACCAAATTTGAGAAAGATCCATGAAATATTTCTTGAGAATTCACGGTAACAATGTTTCAAGAGGAAATTAAAGATGGCCGCCTTGTGACCATATTGGATTTTCGATTCGGACCGAAAAAGGTATCTTGCACAACTAGACCATAAGGGGAACCTGTGTACCAAATTTGAGAAAGATCCATGCAGTACTTTCTGAGAAATCACGATAACAAAGTTGCATGGGAAAATCCAAGATGGCCACCTGTTGGCCATATTGGATTTTCGAATTGGACCAGAAAAGGTATCTTGCACAACTAGACGACAAGGAGAACCTGTGTACCGAATTTAACAAAGATCCATGCAGTAGTTCCTGAGAAATCATGATAACAAAATTTGATGGGGAAGTCTAAGATGGCCGCCTGGTGACCATATTGGATTTTCGATTCGGACCGAAAAAGGCATCTTGCATATCGAGACCCTAAGGGGAACCTGTGTACCAAATTTGAGAAAGATCCATGCAGTAGTTCCTGAGAAATGATGATAAAGTTTCATGGGGAAATCCAAGATGGCTGCCTGGTGGCCATACTGGATTTTCAATCGGACCAGGAAAGGTATCTTGCACAACTAGACACCAAGGGGAACCTGTGTACCAAATTTGAGAAAGATCCATGCAGTAGTTCCTGAGAAATCGCGATAACAAGGTTTCATGGGGAAATCCAAGATGGCTGCCTGGTGGCCATATTGGATTTTCGAATCGGACCAGAAAAGGTATCTTGCACAACTAGACCCCAAGGGGAACCTGTGTACCAAATTTGAGAAAGATCCATGCAGTAGTTCCTGAGAAATCGCGATAACAAGGTTTCATGGGGAAATCCAAGATGGCTGCCTGGTGGCCATATTGGATTTTCGAATCGGACCAAAAAAGGTTTCTTGCACAACTAGACCCCAAGGGGAACCTGTGTACCAAATTTGAGAAAGATCCATGCAGAAGTTCCTGAGAAATCGCGATAACAAGGTTTCATGGGGGAAATCCAAGATGGCTGCCTGGTGGCCATATTGGATTTTCGAATCGGACCAGAAAAGGTATCTTGCACAACTAGACCGCAAGGGGAACCTGTGTACCAAATTTGAGAAAGATCAATGCAGTAGTTCCCGAGAAATCGCGATAACAAGGTTTCATGGGGAATCCAAGATGGCTGCCTGGTGGCCATATTGGATTTTCGAATGGGACCAGAAAAGGTATCTTGCACAACTAGACCCCAAGGGGAACCTGTGTACCAAATTTGAGAAAGATCAATGCAGTAGTTCCTGATTAATCGCGATAACAAGGTTTCATGGGGAAATCCAAGATGGCTGCCTGGTGGCCATATTGGATTTTCGAATCGGACCAAAAAAGGTTTCTTGCACAACACAGGAAGGAAGCAATCAGAGATTGCTCAATTGTATGCCCCCCCTTCCACTTTAATCCGACACTGCCCCGCCATTGTTCTGTTCTTTATTGGTTGGTGGAGGCCTAATTTGGATAATTATAAAAATTCTGTTTCACTCACTTTTTTGCCATGTCTCACATAATACATATTCCAAATATCAAGCAACAAGTGATAATACGATGCTTCGATGCAAGATGGTTGCCAGTTATATTGTGGTGAAATTATGAAACGATCAGTGAATTTTGTACCCAATTCACTGTTTTTGGGGCAATTTCATACTTCAGGACCTATGTTGTCTGCTTTGGAATGTAGAATAACATATAATATAGCCATTTTCCTGGTTCAAATCAGTTATGGACTGAGATCCAGCTTGGACAAATAAATATATCCCATTCACTTAGGTTTAAACAAAGGGCCATAACTCTTGAAAATATAACCGAAAACAGAGAAACTTCACGCTACACACCTACATGTGTCACTGACCACATATCATGCGTATTTCATACTTGTTCATACAATATTAACCGAGATCCAGCCCTACAAATCCCAATTCACAAAGATTTGAAGAAAAAAGGGCCATAACTCTTGAAAATATAGGTGAAATGTGGAGAAACTTCACGCTGCACAACTACAGGGCACTGATCACATATCCTGCAAATTTCATAATTGTTCATACAATATTCACCGAGATCCAGCCCGGACAAGTTCCAATTCACAAAGATTTGAAGAAAAAAGGGCCATAACTCTTGAAAATATATGCAAAACGCGGAGAAAATTCACGCTGCACAACTACAGGGCACTGACCACACATCCTGCAAATTTCATAATTGTCCATACAATATTAACCGAGATCCAGCCCGGACAAGTCCCAATTCACGGAGAATTCAGGAACAAAGGGCCATAACTCTTGAAAATATAAGCGAAACGTGGAGAAACTTTACGCTGCACAACTGTGGGTCATTGACCACATATCATGCAAATTTCATACTTGTCCATACAATATTAACCAAGATCCAGCCCGGACAAGTCCCATTCACAGAGATTTCAGAAAAAGGGCCATAACTCTTGAAAATTATACCGGAACTCGGAAAAAACTCCACGCTGCACAACTACGAGCCACTGGCCACATTCCATGCAAGTTTCGATCCTGTCCATCAAATATTAACTGAGATATTGCCCGGACAAGAAATTCGGACGGACAGACGGACAGACGGATGGACAGACGGACTGACAGACAGACGGACAGACGGACGGACAAAGCGATCGCTATATGCCCCCCCTCTAGTTAGAGGGGGGGCATAACTAGACCCCAAGGGGAACCTGTGTACCAAAATTGAGAAAGATAAAGTAGTTCCTGAGAAATCGCGATAACAAGAATTGTTTACGGACGGACTGACGGACGGACGACGGACCACGGACGAAAAGCGATTTGAATAGCCCACCATCTGGTGATGGTGGGCTAATAAAGTATAAAACAAATGTAAATGCAAAATTATTTTTTCCATATTACTTATTGCATTGTCTTCCTCATTTCTCGATTGATAAGTGAAAACATTTTCATGATCCCACTCCAAGCCATTTGGGAACCAGAGATCCTGAAGGATCTTGGCGCCCACCATTGTCCGATAATTGTAAGCTATAATGACAAGAGGATCTTTTTGTCCATTGTTACTAAGACGATTGAGTTGTAATTTTGTTTACAGAATTTCGAATCTGAGCGAAAAAGGGACACTGGAAAACACCAAGATATAATCTTTCTAAGTTTCAGGAGTTCAAGATTTCTAGAAACTGTACTTATGTCGGTTGTTATAGTACAAGAGAAATGAGCAAAGTTAGTCTGAAAATGAATGTACATGTACGGAGGATCCTTCGTCTTTGTTCTGCAGTATTTTTTTTTTTTTTTTTTTTGCACGTGTCATCATTGGGTACTGGAAGCGAAGAAAAATCTCTTTGACACTTTGGCATACTTAAGATTTTATAATTTGGAATGAATGCTAATTCTGTTCTGTTTACTGGACTAGTTTGAGATATCTCTTTTAAGATACCATGCTCGAAAATAGTAAGATGGTACAATACTTAATACTGAAGTGATCTGGTCCGCGCAGTAATGTTGAAACTTCGAATTTGAAAGTGTCTGAATCTTGATTATTTCCCTTGGATCGAAACATACAGTAGTTTACAGCTGTCGAATTGTGACATTGTGTCACAAGAGTGATGCCCCTTCATGTAGCTGACCCGCCGGCAGACGAAAGGGTGGAGCAGTTGACTTGCAACTGCATGGACTAAAGAAAACTGATTTAAAATTTGAAGAAATACATTTTAATTCCAAATTATTTGAACTCCCTTGATATGGAAGGTGAATTAAGACATGGATATTCTCTATAGTCAATATATAGAATATGCCCCACCGTTTGATCCGCCGACTCTTGTGATGCAACATCACAACTCGGGAATACCGTATTAATTGGATTTTCGAATCGGACCAAAAAAGGTATCTTGCACAACTAGGCCCCATGTAGGACCTGTGAATCAAATTTCAGAAAGATCCATGAAATATTTCCCGAGAATTCACGATAACAATGTTTCAAGGGAAAATTCAAAATGGCCACCTGGCAGCCATATTGGATTTTCGAATCGGACCGAAAAAGGTATCTTGCACAACTAGACTCCAAGGCGAACCTGTGTACCAAATTTGAGAAAGATCCATGCAGTAGTTCCTGAGAAATCGCGGTAACAAGGTTTCATGAGGAATTCCAAGATGGCTGCCTGGTGGCCATATTGGATTTTCGAATCGGACCAGAAAAGGTTTCTTGCACAACTAGACCCCAAGGGGAACCTGTGTACCAAATTTGAGAAAGATCCATGCAGTAGTTCCTGAGAAAACACGATAACAAGGTTTCATGGAGAAATCCAAGATGGTTGCCTGGTGGCCATATTGGATTTTCGAATCGGATCAGAAAAGGTTTCCTGCACAACTAGATCCCAAGGGGAACCCGTGTACCAAATTTGAAAAAAAATCCATGAAGTAGTTCCTGAGAAATCGTGGTAACAAGGTTTCATGGGGAAATCCAAGATGGCTGCCTGGTGGCCATATTGGATTTTCGAATCGGAACAGAAAAGGTTTCTTGCACAACTAGACCCCAAGGAGAACTTGTGTACCAAATTTGAGAAAGATCCAGGCAGCAGTTCCTGAGAAATCGCGGTAACAAGGTTTCATGGGGAAATCCAAGATGGCGGCCTGGTGGCCATATTGGATTTTCTAATCGGATCAGAAAAGGTTTCTTGCACAACTAGACCCCAAGGGGAACCTGTGTACCAAATTTCAAAAAAATCCATGCAGTAGTTCCTGAGAAATCGCGGTAACAAGGTTTCATGAGGAAATCAAAGATGGCTGCCTGGTGGCCATATTGGATTTTCAAATCGGACCAGAAAAGGTTTCTTGCACAACTAGACCCCAAGGGGAACCTGTGTACCAAATTTGAAAAAGATCCATGCAGTAGTTCCTGAGAAATCGTGGTAACAAGAATTGTTTACGGACGGACTGACGACGGAAGGACGACGGACCACGGACGAAAAGTGATTTGAACAGCCCACCATCTGGTGATGGTGGGCTAAAAATTGGCAAAAGACTGATTATAAGTTGGCTTGTCAGCCATGGTATCCCTCATTTAGGGTCTGTTAAAACCCAGATCTGGGAACCTCCAGCAGAACTGGGTTACCTGGTCACCATAACAAAGAATAACATTTCATTTTAATGTGCTCGAATTGCTTGTGATATAACCCATAAGAGTTAATTTATTTTAAATGGAAATGGAAACAGACCCACATGTAGCATTCAAGCTGGTTCAACAATCAGATAATTCAATACACATACAATACAATATTTGTACAAGTCATTCCAAGACAATATAATTGTCTTGAAGCTATACCCTGGCATGTAGCATGTTTACTATATCCCAACATGAAGGCGTTCTGTGGATAGGGTTGGTAACGTTTCTCAAATCCAACAATCAATATGTCAAATCAAGGTAATCATTTATTTGATTCAGTTGTCATAGCGGCAGATTTAGTCAGTTTCCGCACTAAGTCCGGCACAGAATTTGGTAGAAATGTCAGCCGTGGGGTCAGCTCACCAAGCTGATTATAGCTGGATGAGAGAGGCGACATCTGCGGTCCTGGTGCTGCCAGTGCTATGATTGTATTAGACGGACATGTCAATTCCACTCAGGTTAGACTGCCCACAATGGTGGGGTCAGATTGTGAATATCTTCACTAGGATCATCAGTAGTAAACATCTAAATTGATCTTGGCATTCAACTGAAGTTCAGTGTTCTGACAAAATTTCACGTAAATTCTGATGAAAAAAACAACCAGCCATGTCAAGTTGAAATTCTTTTGAATTATTACTCTCAAGCCTGAGAATGAAGTCTGCTCATTACAATGCATATCAACGCCAGCTAAATATCATATCTGCTGATAAGAACAGTGTATCAAGGATAACAGAATGACAATGTAAACAGAATTATCTAGAATTAAGTCCATGCAAGCATTCAGTATAATTGACCAAGGTGGTAAGTACATGCATTTTATAATTTTATTTACATCCCGAATGAAATAACTGTCCGATGTTCAAAAACATTATTCCTGGTCAATGTTGATAGGTTTATTGGAATAATTAATGTACAGATACATATGTAGGCCTACTTGTCATCATAACTTCAGAGGAGGAACAGTGTAAAAATGTCTTAAACTCAGCTAAAGGTAAATTACCAGTTCTTAAAGGTCCTCAAAAGGTACGTAGTTGTTTTTCTGTTGACATAATGAACAGACTTCTTCAAAGAGTATGTGCAAATGCAGTTCAAAGGCAGGTTATTGTGCTGCTGGATACAGTTGTTCAGTGTAAGGGAGGCTTCTTGAAATTGGGGCATGCTGGGAACTGGCATAAGGCATTCCAACAGAATGGCATGGTGCATCGAGTTGGAACAAGCTGGCATACTCTTTGGAACTCAACAGAGAAATGGCTTACATGTATGTCATGCCATACAATAGAACAGAGGGAATGGCATATGTCATAATTCCAGTTGGAACTCCTCTCATTCCTAAACAGAACACTCAACTGGGCATGGTGGATCTCATTTGGAACACCGGCATATGCCATTCCTATCAAGGAACTCATGCCCTAATTTCAAGAAGTTCCCTAATTACAGCAGAATCCAATCAAGTCTAATATCTATTTAACATGATTAAAGTACTATTTTTTCAAAAATGATGAAATAAATGCTACTGACTGTAGCAGTATGTATGTCTGAGTGGATTTTTTATGTCACTTTCCATAATTTTTGGCGACTGTAGTAGTCATTACAATGGTAATAGTGAAGAATGTGTTAATTTGTCTACATCAGATCGTCTCTTCTCAAACAGATTGATGTAAAAAGGACAATTGGAACAAAAAATGATGCCTCAATCCTCTACATAATATGGCATGCATTCTACACAATATTTCCATTGCTTCTGATTTATTGACAAGCTCTCATATGCTTCAGGAATCTGATGACAGGGTCACGGTGACATCTATTTCATGTTGTGTGTGTGTGTGTGTGTATTTGGGGGCGGGTGAGGGCTACATGTACATGTGTGTTAATATGCAATGAGCATAATAATGGTCATCTTATAGGCTAGCAATTTGGACAAATTACTGACCCAAACCAGTCATGACCTCATCTTATTCATGTCACAAATTCAGTCTAAATATAAACCATTGGCAATCAGATCAATTACTGGCCATTTTAATATATTGGCTGCCTGTCATTATACCCATTACATTTCAGTCATTGGAGATAATATATGGGTTGATTGATCGTATCTTGAAGAGGCCATATTTTCCACCATCAATCAATGATTTGTCAATCTCTGGAATTCTACCTTGGGTGACCATGTGTGACAGGATAATATATATGTAACATACAAAGAGGTCATTCAAGATGAAGGTCGGGACTTACTTATGAGAGAATGGTCATGATTTAGTTTACAAAATAATCCTTGTATGAAGACTGAGGAAGAAAGTCAAGTAAAACTCAAAATACAAATCAGATTAATGATTTGACAGATCTCAAATAATATACTAATTACAATGTGTGCCCTGTGTCTGGTCTGGTCAGTCCATTATTTGTAAAGATAATGCTATGGAATTTTGCTGAGGGTATAATTCAGGTCTTTCCAACATCTCTTAACAGCAATATTTCATGTTAGACTAGAATCCAATGTCCTTATTTTACCTCGAGTAGATATTTGTCTCTGAAATACACTCTCGGTGACAGCATAATTTAGAAGATGTATGCATGGCAGTCATATTATTCGTAGATTTCAAGTTAGATATATATAAATCATCATCTGTATTTCTGGGTCTTAAAATTTGTTAGACAAGAGCTCGTGGGTGAACATTGAGTCAATTTATTAAATGTTAACAGTTAACCAAAATTTATGTCAACTACTTCACATCATTGCCCTAGTACAAATTTACAATGGAGTTGAATTCTATTCCCAGTGGAATTTCAAGTGATATCTCACTAGATTCCAGCGGAGGAATTTAGTGGGTCCAACTGAACAAACAGTGAGATTCCAGTGATATTTGATGGGATTCCAGTGGAATATTCAGTTGGATTCAAGTGGAATTCAAAGTTTGCACATAATGTTCTAGTTGCAAACTTTTGTGATTCTCATGTATCTTTAATACACTGATCAATGTGCGGTCACACAGTTTAATATAAAGTTGTGGTATAGCTCCCCAACGGGCTCCTTGGTTGAATAGGAACATATACAAGAGCTTTATTGAGAGCCAGCATAAGCTACCGGGAGCTTGCGCAGGTTACCCGGGGAAGCCAATACAAGCTACCATCGAGCAAACAAGCAACACAGAAGCTAGCTCCCCGCATTAAGTTTTTACTCTCAAGATTGAGGGAGCCAACATGCTTTCACCTGCAAGCTTGCAGCAGCTCTTCACAAGATTTTTCATGAGCTTGCGCTAGACAACATATCCCGCAAGCTTGCACTAGCTAACATCTCTTAGAAGACGTCTATATTTGATGTGAAATATTTGATAGTCATCTGTACCATTGAGATTCCAAACCATTGCTATCTTTGTGAGCTTGCGCTGGCTCCCATGGTTAGCCGTGAACGATCAAATATTGTAACCAAGTGCCAGGTTACAAACTGAGATGTCTAAATCACTGAATTACATATAGCTGTTAAATATCATATATATTCTTTATTGTAGACTGACATCTTTTGTAAACTATTTCACTTGTGTGTTTAAGCTGCAACCTTGCCTATTTGAATCAGACATCTGTTGTTTACTGAACTGAACCCCTGGGTTGTCATATATGTATTTGGGAACAGTGGTGCTGCCAAGTCACAGATATTGTCTGACAACTCAGCATGTAGAACTCGTTTAGGCCAGTCCAGTAATTATTGTATCTTTGAGGTCCTACTGTTTAATTGAAATCATATCCTGTCATTTTAGCATAAAACCACTAGTTTGTGAATGTTAGTCAGTTTGGTATCCAGCTCGAGAAGAGACAACATTGATCTATGTTAAGTCTGGTACCCAGCTTTCCGGAAAGACATTGTTAGACCTTTAATCTACATGTAAGTTATTACACAGATTCTACAGAGTGGAAACCACATGCTATGAGAGGAAAACCTTTTAAGAATCTGTTATATTGTACATGATTGCACACCAGGATTTACCGGAATTATATGTTAAAGTTGGAACTGTCTTCTTGAAGTTGGAGTTACTTTCATTCTATACTTATTGAGTGTCACTAGGGTTAAATGCTAGCTCCCCCAAAATAACCCTTTGTGATAACCAGTCAGCCAACCTGGTTATAATATGTTCCAAATGGAAACTTATCGGTAAATTGTAGCTTCCACGGGGCTAGCATGAGTTTGCTGGGAGCTAGCGTGAGCTAATGGAAAGCTAGTGTAAGCTTGCACTAGAATGCGGGGAGCTAGCACTAGCGCATGGGAGCTACCCATATGGCAAGGTCCAATACATCTCAATTCCTGACATGCAGACACAGTTCCAGCTTATATCTACCAAGCATATAGCATGGCTGAATAGGGGCCAAGGCAGCCCTATTGGATTTTGCACATTGCAAAAAAATCAAAACAATCCAAGCCATTGCCTCCTATCAAGCCACTGTCCAAATTGGATGTCAATCAGACATATCATTTTTTTAATTAAGTGCAGACCCCGCTGGTGTCCGTTGGGGGACAATCAGATTGCACACATGTGAACTTTCATGAAGATTGATGAAATGCAACTGAGTGAAGATATCATCCCGACAAGGTTAGGAGTTATGAACAAATTGAAGTAATGATGGCAGGACTGCAAAAACATAATACTTCAACGATAGTTGGCAAGGCATAAAAAATCCGGATTCATATGGACATAGTATTAAAGTTCATGTAATAGAGGGCACCACAATATAATTAATTATGCAGGGCAATGGTTATCTCCCTTCATCAACAACGCAAATGCAATCCCAGGTAAAGTTATGTTGTGTTAAAAGAAAATTCTGGTGAACAGATTTATTTACGAGTAAAATGGACAAAAATTTACTAATACATTTACATGTACATCAAATGTACTAGGTGATATTTGATAACTATTGAATACGTGGCATGTATGAATATTGCTGTGTACATGTATATCTGATGTACTTGAATGACCGATAGAGATTGATTTATTGGTATGTTCATGAGTTATCATGTGACAGATAACTGATAAAGATAAAGCACCTTTTCAATTATTAAGGAGGAGAGCTATATCACAAGAGTTCATCTGGAGAATACGAATAGTAATGCTATTCAAGAGCTTTATCAAGTGGTAGCCTGATTGCATTAGCGAGCTTGTTACCTCACAGTGTATATATTGCGGGAGCCCAGAACCTCAAAAGTATGTGAGTGTGTTAACAGTGTGGATACGGGCCACGAAGTCACTGAAATTACCTAAATAAAATCTCGACGAACGTAACTAGGTTAACGAAAATAAGCTTTCTAATATACAGATTCTAAGCTTCCTTTTTCCATAGCACGACAGACTGTGAACGGAGTTTCTATCCAGATGTCATAAACAAGCAGTGTATGTGATCTGGGGGGATATGGGAGAAACTTAATAAGCCAGTACGAGCTCCTGACTAGAAATCTTGTTAGTTTGTGATCGGCGAAAAATATTTCAAATTTCATCAAGGCATAACAAAAATGCCGTCCAAGGAGTGAAGGTAAACAACCTAACAGAATTACCAGGAGGAGACGTATTCTGCCTGGCTGTTTCACCAGTACCCAATCATAGATAAAGTCATAAGGTTCTAAATTAATCCAATAATAACCAGGCGGTGTCTGTGAAACAATATAAAAGTGCTCTTGCATGAAATGTCGAGATTGTCTCTATGTTGCTCCTGCTGTTTGTAAGGAACTGTCCTCACTGGTAATGGGTCTCCTAAGTTGTTACACTCATAATTCGCTCAACTCGTCCCCGGACAGGTCCGAGATGAGATTGACCGGGGAGACGATAGTCTGATTAAGTGATCTTCCACACGGTCTCCAGTGACTGTCTGGTGAAGACGGCCATTAAACAATCATACAGTGGAATAGATGGGGAGCCCATTCTACTGGCTATCAATAAGATGTAGAGTTATTTTATAAAATGGGACAGTTAAGTAATCCAAAAATATACATGTAAATATAACGAAATTAAGATATATAGATTCCCCAGATCCTCTCATTTAGAATGTAACAGTCATATTCAGAAATCAGCATCCAATTCAATACAACTTATTCAACCCCCATGTAATTACTTCACCACAGAAGCTCAAGTCAGGTAAATCTATGTAGCAAGGTCATCATGAGTGACTTGAGGTTTATTAATCAGTAATGGTCATTAACCAAGACATAATAATTTAATAATTTAATGGGCATTAATATGCACACAGTTTGCACAATATGATTAATGCCAACTCTGTCTTGACTCAGACAAATTGCTGCTTTCTTGATTCATTAATGGATCATTTGGCAGAAATTGCAATATACTTCTCCAAATTATCTTAAAGGAGGGTTGGGGGGGGGGGTGGATATTTGAAGAAATAGAGGATGGATCAGGAAATCAAACACAGCAGTCTCAAGAGCTGTTTTTGCATCACAGAAGTGTTTAAATTGCTCAATGTTATTTTTGTGATATTGAAAAGCGATGTCCTCCCAGACATGAATGCCTTCACTCAAGATCCAAGAATACACATTACCATGCACTATAAACTAGATGCTTGATCAAGATAATTTGTTAAAGTTGATGGAGAAAAAGTTATTAATTTTGACACGCACATCTTAATTAAAGCATGCTCAGAAAGGCTACAAAGTTCCAGGTGCCTTTAAGTTGTCAATTGTACACTGGAATAGATAGCAAGGTCTAACACATGGTGATTTTGACAATTATCTTATCTTTGCTCCAATTCATCAATTCAATTTAGGTCTGACACTAATCACTGAATGCCTCCGGATCTACTTCATTGGCATAAAAAAAATATTTTGTCAGCAATATTATTATTCCAAGGTTTTCCAACAGAATTTTGTTAAATCTGATAAAATAGGTGTTGAATATTTTGAGAAATTGAAATGATCTTGGAATACCATATGTGCAAGTGTAAATAGAGCAGATTCACCAGAGCAACCTGGACTGAACTCTGACCATATGTGCAGACCTGTGTGTATAGAGCAAATCCACAAAGTGACCCAGACTGAACTCTGACCACATGTGCAGGTGTATGTACAGAGCAGATCCACAGTGACCCAGACTGAACTCTGACCACATGTGCAGGTGTATATAGAGCAGATCCACAGTGACCCAGACTGAACTCTGACCACATGTACAGGTGTGTATATAGGGCAGATCCACAGTGACCCAGACTGAACTCTGACCACATGTGCAGGTGTGTATATAGAGCAGATCCACAGTGACCCAGACTGAACTCTGACCACATGTGTATAGAGCAGATCCACAGTGACCCAGACTGAACTCTGACCACATGTGCAGGTGTGTATATAGAGCAGATCCCCAGTGACCCAGACTGAACTCTGACCACATGTGCATGTGTATATAGAGCAGATCCACAGTGACCCAGACTGAACTCTGACCACATGTGCAGGTGTATATAGAGCAGATCCACAGTGACCCAGACTGAACTCTGACCACATGTGCAGGTGTATATAGAGCAGATCCACAGTGACCCAGACTGAACTCGGACCATATGTACAGGTGTATATAAAGCATATCCACAGTGACTCCGAGTGAACTCTGTCTATGTGCAGGAGTATATACAGCCGATCCAAAGTGACCCGGGTGAACTATGTCCATGTGCAGGGGCAAAAAGAGCAGGTCCACAGTGACCCAGACTGAACTCTAACCATATGTGCAGGGCAAATAGAGCAAATCCACACAAGAGGAGCTATGGGCATTGTAATTGGACAAGAGATTTTATGATGAACATGTGTCAGAGACTGCTTATCTCCCCATGTCCATCACTCATCATTGTGCCTTATGTGGCGATAACAGTGGCAATAATATTTAGATGTCTGCATGTGATAATAAAACACCGGTTCACCTGCATGAAATAATCAATATAACTTCTTGTAAAATCCAGCTTCACAAATTTAACCCACCATCCGACCATAATTACTGTGGGTGTATCTCACACAATCAGGATGGGAAATCAAACAGTTCAACAAAACATTTCATTAAAATTATATCAAGGACTGTTGTTCGAGTTTGGCTGTCATGAATATGTAACTTTATAATAGTTATCTATGTCAATGCTGCCATATAAAATATCAGGTCAACATATGTGCTAAACTACTAATCAGATCTTCCAAATGGCTTAGAGCTATAGAATATGTGATTAAATGCAGTTTGTACAATTGACCATTCTATCTTATGGATAGAAATCTGGATAGTTTGGTCAAATCTGGATAGTTTGGTCAAATCTGGATAGTTTGGTCAAATCTGGATAGTTGGTCAAATCTGGATAGTTTGGTCAAATCTGGATAGTTTGGTCAAATCTGGATAGTTGGTCAAATCTGGATAGTTGGTCAAATCTGGATTGTTGGTCAAATCTGGATAGTTTGGTCAAATCTGGATAGTTTGGTCAAATCTGGATAGTTGGTCAAATCTGGATAGTTTGGTCAAATCTGGATAGTTTGGTCAAATCTGGATAGTTGGTCAAATCTGGATAGTTTGGTCAAATGGATAGTTTGGTCAAATCTGGATAGTTTGGTCAAATCTGGATAGTTTGGTCAAATCTGGATAGTTTGGTCAAATCTGGATAGTTGGTCAAATCTGGCACCAAAACATGAGGGTAATCCCTCTAATGATTCAAGCACAGGAAGTGAAATTTTCTGCTATAAATCAGGGGTAATCAAATACATGTATATTAGCACAGGAACTTGACAAAATGATTCAAAATCATGCATATAATCCATTATTTCTTCACTATTTCAATTATTTTAGTGGGTGATCAAATTTATTGGAACAGGAGATTGAATTATTAGAAGGATTTACTGTAGTTTTGGTCGAATAAATACGGTGTCATAGCTGCAAATACAAAACAATATAAGGTCACCTGAAGGATCAGTGCTGGACTGATATACCTGCATTAATTATGTTATATATGCCTATCACTTAATATATAAATTTGATCTACACAATAGACTGTCCATGTTCCTCTGATGACAGGGCAATGCCAGCTCTTCTCCATCTGACAAACCATTCAATATTACCTCATGTACATCATCAACTATAGAATCCAGAATGTTGAGAATGCCGTCATTAGAAATTGCTGTTTATCAAAACAAACAGTGAGTTAGAAGTTTAGGTCAGCTGGGTATTATTAGCTAGAAATGAGGGATCAGGGTGCGCAAATTTCTACTTTTCAAAAACACAGAGTGCACTGCCTATCTCTGCCATGTTAGATCTGACAGATTTAGGATGAGCAAATTTTATTGATGCATCTCGGGGAAAAGCAATAAAAAAAATTCTCTCACATAAGAAGCCATAATATTCCCCGAATTTGAAATCATTCGATACATCCTGTCAAAAGATATTGCCGGACAACAAACATATTACATTGAATGTGGGCATGGAGTGATATCACTAAATCAGTTGGCATGGTTAGGAATAAAATGACAATGAACATCATGTAAATGATAAACGTTGTATATTTCAGAAGATTGTTGTGTTATATTACCATTGCCATGTTTCTGAGAATCTCCAAAAGCTAGCAAAATATATACATGCAATATTTATCATGTACAATGTGTTTAATGACAATTTTTTATGTATGCTACATCGCTTCACCATTCAGTATATAAGAATAGTTTCTTCAATTGTCACAATATTCTTTAAGGGAAGGAGTTAAAGCTAGCTAGTTCTCTTTTTACTCCCAGAGTCCAGCGTGTTACATGGAGCATTTTGGTCAGATAAGGTTGAAATATTATTCATTGGCATGATTGGTAGACTGATCCAGGGCAGTCCTGGTCAATGTAATCAGTCTAAGTTAATCAGGCATAAATACTGAGAGACAACTTTCTCAAACCTGACCTTCCACTCAGTATATGCTGATCCAGTCCTCAGTGAATTGGCTCAAGCATGCAATGTCCAGGATGTAGCAACTCCATCTGTGACATCAGACAAACCATGCATCTAACACTACTAGGTACACGCACATGCAGTCTGCATTGCCTAGAATAAAAGAACAGTTATTAGGGTTATTTTGCACAAAACATGTAAACATGTGTATCAAGGCCATACAGTTTTAACACAAATCAAGGCCATGCCCGCCATTAAAATAACATGCAGCTTCGCAAAAAGATCTAGCCCTTCAGGGTGGCACATCATTTGAGGTTGCACATCATTGGCAATGCACATGATTTAAAATAAAAATACATTTATTAAGAAATATGATTTCTATGTCCGTGATGTTGAGGTTGGATTGAAGGAGGAACTAATATATAAAACTTCAAATAAAGATTACATTTCTTTTCGAAAGTAAGCTTACACATTCCATTGCATAGATCTGATGAATACATGTACATGTATAGTTAGGAACAATAGGTGTGCAATTCGGAGCATGTTCTTGGTGTAGCTTTGTGTGATATGTAAACAAAGAAAGCTAATAACAATGCAATAGTTGGAGTAAAGCTATCATTTCCAGTATGCAATGGGACACCAACACTGCGGTAAACCCTCACATTTGTATGCAAATAAAAGAATACAATGACAATTGTGTCCAATCATACTGTAATGCTCCATAATAATGTGCACTGGTAAAGACTGAGACATCACAAACTGATTCAAACTCAGTTTTAATTAATATAGTAAGCTAAATGTGTGGACACAGATATGGTTGTGCAAAAGCTTTAGGGTCAACTAGAATTTGATAGCAAAATTTAAGGAAATAGCGTCCTTCATTTAAGGTGACACAAAATTAAAAACTAAAAGGGTTTCGGTACTGCGGGATTCCCCCCGGTTATTTTGATATTGTACTTCTGAAATAAAATAATGTCACCAAACTATTAGTAAATACTATAAAGCAATATACTGTACATGTAGGTCATTTGGTATGTATGCCTGTAATATACAATGTACACTGCATCTCATGCCTAATAACAGGTTAGTATATATAAGAGATATAAAATTAGAAATTGAAATATGAGGGTATGGAGTTGGGCAATGCATTGAATAAGAGTAGCTGATGTATATGAGGATATGGGATCGGGCGAAGCTTAGTTTAGGTGATGGATGGTGGGGCACAGTGCCCCGAGAGTGGGGACATGCTTCCATGGGTAGCGCATGAGTTGAATAAGTGTAAGATCATGTAAGCCGTGGGAAAATATGATGGCATGGGGTCGGGCGAAGCTTAGTTTAGAAGATATAGGGTGGGGCTCGGTGCCCCAGGGGTGGGGACATGCTCCCGGGGGTAGTGGATGAGTTGAATAAGTGTACAGGATGATCTGAGCTCTCAAACTATATGAGGGTATGGGATCGGGCAAAGCTTTAATACTTTAGGAGATATGGAGTGGGGCTCGGTGCCCCAGGGATGGGGCATGGTCCCCGAGGGTAGTGGATGGGTTCAATAAGTGTAGTCAGATGTAAGCATTTGGAATAGATGAGAGTTCGGGGGGTCAGGCTGGCCTTAGTTTAGGAGACATAGGTGAGGCTGTGGACAGGAATTTTCTAAGTCCAAAACTTTAACATTTACTTGGTCCAGAGAAATCCCAGGGGTGGGGACATGCTCCCCGAGGATACTGGATGGGTTCAATATGTGTAGCCCTATGTGAGCATCTGAAATATGAGGGTTCGGCAGTCGGGCAGGCCATAGGATCAATCTTTAACATTTACTGGGTCATGCAGATAGACAGATAGACAGACAGGCGGACATCATTGTGGCACCTATATCGAGCTTTCCGCAGCTAAAGCTACGGGCTCGATAATTATATATCAGGGCCATGTCAGCTGTTAACACAATACATGTATATATCAGCGTCATGCTAGCCATTAACACATTGTATATATATATATTTCAGGCAATCATATAACACAATCCAACACAAGGCAGCATAGACTCATTAGGGAGCTAGGAACTGACGTAAGGCATTCCAAACAGAGTGGTATGGTGCGCCGAGTTGGAACTCGTGGGAACTCCATGCCATAAGTTTTGGAACTCAGCACGACAAAGGATGGCTTATGCCATACCATGTAATGACATGGGGGGAATGGCATATGCCATTCCAATTGGAACTCCCCTTCATCCAGATCAGAACACCAAACTGGGCATGGTGTATCCCATTTGGATAACCGGCATATGCCATTCCTATCAAGGAACTCATGCCCCAATTACAAGAAGCTCCCTTGAAAGCAATCATATAACATCATCCAACACAAAATTAGAGTTATATTCGAGGCAATCACATAACACCATCCAACACAAACTTAGAGCTATTTGAGGCAATCACATAATTAACACTATTTGAGGCAATCACATAACACCATCGAATACAAACTTAAAGCAATCAAAGGCAATCATACAACACCATCAAACACAAACTTAGCGCCATTGAGACAAAGAGGTGCTGTTTTCACCTCATAACAGATGATTTTGCACATATCCACTACTTCAAGATGTTATTGAAAACACCCAATACCTGGAAAACATTCAGACCATACTACAAGATAATATACTTTAAGTGAACCGAAAAAAATTCTTTCATAATTGATATTTATTTGGCACCCCAAACCATCCCTCAGGGGGACAAAAACCTCATTAAACCATGTCGGGTCCTTTGGTGGAATAATTTTACCTACATGTACCATCAGGGAAAAAACCTGCATCAATTAAGGCTCTTTGCAGATATTGCCAAACACTTGACCGGCATCCAACAAATGTTATATGTTATTTCTCCTTTCCCATGAGACTACACTGGGGTACGTACTGAGCATTTTCAGAGTCTGAGGACCAAAAAATGATGTTCTCCTTGTAAAGTGAACACTTGATTGCCAGAAGCAGTTATTAACAGGTAGTGTGTTAGCAGTTATTAACAGGTAGTGTGTTAGCAGTTATTAACAGGTAGTGTGTTGGCAGTATGCCGAGTGTTGTTGTTCGTGTCAATTTCAGGTTGTCTCAAGCAGGCAGAAGAGCATTACATCGACCCCTGATCTTGGTTAAGTGTCGAGTATACCCACCTACTCTCGCCCAGTGAGGGGAAACCCCAGTGGGTAGTGTAATTGTACTTGGTGATTAAGATGTCCCAGTAACCCAGCTCTTTCTATGTCGGGATCCATTTATGTACAAGGAAGCTCAATAAATGCAAGCATCTGCCTGTGTTGGAGAGTTTGCCAATACAAGGTTATAAGGGCAGTAGTCAGATCTTCATCACACCTCAGCTCACCATTTCCTGGTTACCCAGAAATTAACTGTCCAATTTATTGACAACATTGCTGACATTCATCCCGGCTCTTGTGAGACTGGCACATCTGTCATATCCTTCTGTTATTCCTTGTCAAAGACAGTAAAAGTTGAAGCTTAAATCTCAAGGAATTGCCAATAAATATGAGATTATGTCTTCAACATTAATGCTACAGCTTAGGCAATGCATCATGGTTTAGTCCCAAAGGATTCTTTATGGTAATGATAATAACAATGGAATAGCAGTGAAGATCAAGCTAAACACCTGGTAATCCCTGATGATGGAATTCCAGTTTTATTTGTCACAGATTTTGGAGTGAGATATAAAATAAGAATGTTCATTCATGTATCAATCGCACGGTTCTGCATTCAGTTCTCTACTTGGCCGAGTACTGTTAATCAGTGATTAGATCATATGGAGAGCATGGTAAGCATATACATGATATAAGGATGTTGGGATAGAAATTCCAATGAAATCTCTGATTCTTCATTCAAGTATACTTTCAGCATAAACAGTGGTATTGGTAATTCTGATTAGAATCATGGCATCCAAACAATTATCTTAAACACATCATACATTAATAGAAGCAACCAATATATACTTAAATCTACATCAAAAAAACTTCTCTCACACCAGGATTGAACCTGGACGTACGATAACATTCAGTACATTACAGTCCTGTGGGCTACCAGGAACCATGCCAATTGGGGAGACAGACTCAAGGCAACGCCAAAATTCCATCAAAATCGCCATTATGGATTTTTTGTCTTTTGGATCCACATACTTCTCACAAATTCTGGCTTTTCATTGTTTCTTAGCATACATTGAAAATATGAGACTGTGATCATGATCATAGTATCCAAGTTCTCACAGACCAAAAACCTGTAACCACTGATCATAGTATCCAAGTTCTCACAGACCAAAAACCTGTAACCACTGATCATAGTATCCAAGTTCTCACAGACCAAAAACCTGTAACCACTGATCATAGTATCCAAGTTCTCACAGACCAAAAACCTGTAGCCACTGATCATAGTATCCAAGTTCTCACAGACCAAAAACCTGTAACCACTGATCATAGTATCCAAGTTCTCACAGACCAAAAACCAGTAACCAGTCTATTTGAGAATATTTTGTCCAAAACATAGTATACGCGTTGACAAATGTTTCCATTTTTATTTTCGTTTGAGGTCTTAGGGTGCAGACATGTTCAGCTTGACTGTAAGGACCACTCATTGGCAACTAAGCCGTAAATGACAGTCTGCACCCACAAGTACTTTAACCCTTCCTCTCTAGTGCTCACCTGATGACCGGTTGTTTCAACTGGATTCCATGTTTGTACGGAACCAGTGATTGTATAAGCATGTACCAACCCAAACAATTTCCGAACCTCCACACGCTTCAACAAACATTTCCGTTAGAAATGGAAGCTAGTGCCGCTTGATTTTCTATTAGCACCGCTATAAAAAATTTGCCATAATACCGCAAAATATCAAATAACAAATCCCTCGAAGGCTGGGCCTGGATAGATAACAGATGGATGTCAGATTTGTCAGCAACAATGAAAGTTACGGTTTAGCCATCACAATAAAGGAACACATTAAATCGATCACCCACCCATGCAGTTAATATAGTCCTAGAACAAATCTTGAATGTCATAACATGCAAAATCAACTGATCATGAGCGATGAATTGCCACACTAAAATTCAAGAGCATTGCATGTAACAGAGTGAGTGAATATGATTGAACATCGCTTTCAACTATATTTCAGTCATATCACGACGTTTGAGTCCTATTCCTTTTCACACCCAGGAACCCCACAGGTAGGTCTTATTCCTTTTTACACCCGGGAACCCCACGGGTGGGGTCCTATTTCTTTTCACACCCGGGAACGCCAAGGGTGCCCCAGTTAGTCACCTCTTATGACAAGCTGTCTGAGGAGCTGAGGTCTATTCAGACCATGACTTGGGGTGTGCATGATGACATTTCACGTTAACCCCGGGAGCCCCACGGGGTACGTGTAAGTTAAATATGTTTGGAAAGTAGTCATGGTAGTATATATACATCTCACAATAATGAAAGCTCATTTCTAGAGTTGATAAGGGGCATACAGGTTTGTTTAACACATTGGCTGCCTTCTATGAGTATAAATTGTAGTGACTGAATCATTTACATTTGCTAACTTGAGCCATGTAAGATTTTTGCCTCGTGTTTTTTTAGAAAATCCTAAGCTATGTGATAACCCATAGTAAATGTTCACAAATGCCAGCATTGTCTTTGTCATATTATGAGCAATGATGCCAGCATATTCAGTTTATGGTATAGTAGAAAATGACTTGGGTCAAGAATACTTGTAGTGGCAGAATGTGGTACACCCACCACTACGATCAGTTTACTTGTAGGCGGCCGTCAATGTCTTAAGCAAGGATGCAGTGATGAGATGATAGAGAAAGTCACTTGGCTGATTTTGGTACAGCACTTACATACACTCAAGCTAATATATACAAAGTTCATATGAGATCTAAATGTAAAATAATTTCATCGACATTATTTAGTTTAGTAATATAAGAAGGTTCGGCTTTATTATCCACCTTAATTCCTTTTCGCATGGAAATGGAAGAAGCTTTTTATATTTTTAAGGCAATCTCTGACACTATTTTCTCTAATTCAAATAAATCAATTAAATGTGAATAAGATTCTGAGATGATGCCCCAGGAGATTGTACTGTGTTCAAGGCGTGAAATGAAGACAAATTTTCCATTAGCCTATCCTTAGTCACCGATAACAAAGAATCGCTAGAGCACTCAGATAATGCTCTTTTGGGCTAAACTCAATTTTCTTTTAGAGATATAAAGAAGAATTGGCCAAGAAAATTACAACATAAAATGTCATTAACTAGCTATAACGGGAAGAGATTTTTATGAATTTACTTTGCTCAAGGTAAACCTGGTCAACGCATGCTTGTCTCGGCAAACTCGCCACAAAATACGGTAGTACGGTACATTATAGTAACATTGATTTAGGAAATTGCAAAGAAAAGACTGTTGGAAACATCCACATAAAAACGGAAAGTTCATGAAAACATTTCAATTAAAGTGCTACACAAGTGCTGCTGAGCACAGAATTAGTGATCGAAGACGCAGGAAATTTCATAATCAACAGCAGCATGCAACTTCCAAGATTAATTTGTTTGAACGGATTATCTCTTAGTTTTTATGTGATAAGGATGCTGGTTTGAGAATTCTGGTTATATAAAGAGCAGTAAAACTGCAGGTATGCCACATAGCTGTGTCTCAACTTCCTCACGCAGTCATTAAATATTGATATCACAAACGGAGATAGTAGTGTTCACAACAAACTCACTCTCCCCGTCAAGATCAATTGGAATCACACCTTACATGTGCGAATACAGCAGCTTCGAACACATTGAATCAATGTATACCATCTATATTTGGGATAATTCAATAGTGTGACTGTCAGAACATTTCTGCACATGACATTTCGTCAGTACGCAACATGTCAACACAAGATGGCGGGCTTGACATTTGGCACCTTTATATGACAAACCAGTGAAAAACAATACTGACACCTGGATAAATCGACCAACCTCTTAATACAGGCATTATCCATGTCCCAATACTTAAATTTAAAGTACTTTGAGCCTTGATAACCAAAACCCAGTCCATACTGGCACTATATAATCTGATCCCAAGCATAGTCAGTTTACACAGGTTTCACTGTGTATTCAAAATAACGGTTTTCATATTTGCTTCTGAAATACAGACAGAACATAGGGCCACTAAGGTTAATATTCTTGTACGATTGTCAAACATAACGGATTTTTACAACAGAACAGGGTGACAAACTGATCCAAAGCATCAGACAAGGTCAATACATGCCTATTAAAAACATATAACAATTATCAAATTTATTCTGACGACTGATAGAATATAATTATCCACAACATTGAAGATGATTAAATTTTGATAGCTTGACTACCTGGAGTCTTTATGTTATCTTAAACTATAACTTGATTCCAACACAAATTATCTGAAAAATCTTCAATAAATTTCTATACATGCATATATCCTAGCTATTAGAACAAGTCTTTTAATCTATATTTACATTTAACTGCAGATGTGAAAACATGTAGGGTAGGACATGAAAGTTTGGCAGCTGCAGGAAGGGGATAGACAACAACCATGCAGTGCGAGTTGTACATCATCTTTTGAGTTTTATTGTACCAAATGTTCGATAAATTATACTGAATGTTCGAAACTATCATTTTGTAATAAGATGAATTAAAATTGCATCGGTAGGCCTAGGTCTACAGATGTTTTGAAGTACCTTATGTCAGTTTCGCGCACTGACCCGACTCGGACACGTTTTATCACTGAAAAAAAAAATGTGAGGAATCTCTCCTACATAACATTCCCAAACTTCTTGGTGTTTTTACATACAATTTCACCAGGTACATTGTGTACCCAGTTTATTTTAGTCACCAGGTACCCAGTTTATTTTAGTCATATATACAAGTGTATACTTTTAGATCATTTTCCTTCACCAAAGCCATGATAGAACCTCCTGAGAAATTTTTGGCGTGCACACAATGGGGGGCAACTCTTGACTCAGCCTGCAACAACTACATCGCAAGTGTGGAACATTCATCATGTACAACGCTGTTCCCTGGAACACTGCTATGTTTCATGGTACCACGAGACTACCAATTATCATGGGACATCACGATTTACAGAAGCACATTTCATCCAATAAAAATACGAGAAATTTACATGAGGTATAAATAAGACTGAACTGTTGCATGACAAAATGTTATAGATTTCATGACCAGTGAGGCTATAACTCCCAGGTACATGTACTAAAGTTACAATTATAAATCCAAGGAGAGAAAGTTTAAGTACACGTAACTTTATGATATTGAAAGCTGGCATAGATTGCATGTAAGACTCGGGGAGAGACCTAGTTTGAACATATAATTAGACGATAATTTGGAAGCTGATATTTACTGTTCTTGGTTTGTTGATACATTCTCACAATGTGACCATCTTTGACTGAAGTAGTAGAACTGCCTTGAACCATACCCAAACATGAATATGGGTTGGTAGAATAGGGCGTGTTCAACTGCCCACTGTGTCCGAGAGAAATGTCCAATAAAATTGATTACTCAATCGATTAGACAGCATCTTTGCTCTTTCACACTTATTGCTGAGAATTACAGTTTTGGCCCTTAATTCTCTAGAAAACAGAAATAATTACAACTGTAGCCCATCTCCATGGAAACAACAGGGAGATGTGTCCTGGTGATATCTGCTGTAAATCTAGCTAATAAACTCCAGGGGAAAACATGAGATACACTGATAGAGATGAAGGTTATATCTTCTCTAGATTGTATTCTCATTTCTGTCTCGTGTCCCTGCATACATGTATAACACCTCCCAAAGGAGACTTGTAAAAGCTATTGTATGGGTAATGGTTTTCACTATATAGACAATTACATAGCTCGGTTCTGCCACACATCATATCAGATATTGATACCAAGAGTCCATTTATGTACAGGTCTCTCTAAGGAGCAAATGAGCTCATTGTTTCTATACTTGTATAATGTACTTGGTACAGGTAATAATATGTTAGCCCAGTTGTGGAACAAGGGGAAAACAACAACAACAGGACAGCATGGTTAATATGAATCAATTTATCCTACATTTGTACCAGTCCAGCAAAGGACCATCATGCTAATATATTTATGATAATTTTGTCAACTTCATGTCAACAAATATATATTATTAGTTATCAATGATTAAAAATGTTTTCTATGCTGAAGAGATAGCAAAGAGAGGAGTTGTCAATGAACTGTAAATCAGACAGGGAGCTTTCAGCTTCATTCTTATACAGTGTAATGATATTCTCTTGTAAAGAATATCAAATAAAAGATGGTAATTTGGTAACAACAAACCGTTACAGAGAAGAAATGTCCACAATGAATACATTATAATGTGCATGTATGTCAAGTCATCCAGAGTATGGCTCAGTTTTGGTGTGATTTGTGTTCACTTGGTCTGAGGTACTGATCATGGCAAAGTTCAGGATAACAATCAAATGGGTGATCGGCCAACATTACCTGAACCAGTTCTAGTTTATTCAGTTTTTTTATTCTCCATGGCCATGACCTTGTTGGAACATTTGTTCA
This sequence comes from Hanleya hanleyi, assembly GCA_036873755.1. Taxonomy (NCBI): domain Eukaryota; kingdom Metazoa; phylum Mollusca; class Polyplacophora; order Lepidopleurida; family Hanleyidae; genus Hanleya; species Hanleya hanleyi. The sequence continues at coordinate 28,255 of JAVTVY010034573.1, forward strand.
TATCTGTAAGGTTTGTATGGAATCATTTTAGTCATCATATATATTGAAATTGTCTGCCCACAGAGGGTCCTTCTGATCAGCAAACAAATTCAATCTGATTCATCGATCTTGTCTTCAGTCATAGACACTCCCCTTCCCCCCACCGATTGATGTCCCCTGAAAACCCATCCTCTCCACCAGGCCCTTCCCTCCCCCTCTCTCTTCTACCATCGGGAGTCCTGGCAAAAGGCCTGGCCAAACGTATCAACCCAATGATGATGTCACATACTCAGTCAATCAACTGACTTACTTTACTCTGTTCAATGCAGAGGTCAAAGGCATCAGGCACTGACGTCATACTAGCAGTATGCGTCACTCAACATCTCAGCCAATCAAAAGTGGTTTAAAAGGTCAGTTCATCTTTTGAATATGTCATGTATTTAGCAGATGCAGGCTCTCCAGCATTAGCGCTAATTTGTGCTAGAATTGTTGACCATGGTAATACCATGTTAATAGCAATGGTATTACCATGGTAATGGTAATACCATGGTAATACTATGGTAATACCATGGTAATACTATGGTAATGTATCACCATGGTAAATGACCATGGTAAATTGTTGACCATGGTCAATGTATAAATGGAACATGGTGTTCACGGTGATGTGAAAATCTGACATATGTAAACTGTTTGTGCATAACTTTGACACTCAAATTCGCCTGTTGATTTTGGAAAATATCTCTCATGTCAGAACAATCCAGGGGAGCTTTTTATCACTCTATCACTCAGTAGAATTAACCCAGAACAAAGTATAATGGACACACACAAACCTATCACAACACAGAATACAGTCAACCAAGGGGCTTCAATATACGCCCATACATCTGGAATTACACTGTCTAAATTTCAAGGTTGTTCAATGGCCTTGGTCCCAATTGGTAGCTAGCAATCCAGAGAAAGGTCTACGATTTAACATTTATCACATCCAATATTGAATGATAAACCAAAATGGGCTTAACTCTTGGTAACTAGGTGACCTTGAAAGAAGAGCAGAGAGCTCACATATCCCACTCTGAAATCAACAATAGTCAAACACAATAAAATATTGGTTTTCCTTCAAATAGATTCCTTTCAGATTAGATTTTTTCATGAAGGAAACAGATAATAAACAGACATAAAGTTCATAAAGGACCCCTTTCCCAGTTAAATTAGTAAATGCATGGGTTTTATTTCACAACAATTTAACTGTATGTAGCTGTTTCTTACATGTATCAAACAGGGGAGACAACTTCACAGAACAAATGCCATAAACATGTTGGGGAGTCACAGACCTCTCAAGTTATAATTTTGCCAAGGCATGAAATTTGAGTATATCCGCCCAGAAGATAAGAGGTCCCCCAAAAAATGCTTATTTCTATGCGTCATTTCATACAATTTTTTGCACTTTTGTTTCAGGGAAAGATAGAACACAGGAAGGAAGCAATCAGAGATTGCTCAATTGTATGCCCCCCCTTCCACTTTAATCCGACACTGCCCCGCCATTGTTCTGTTCTTTATTGGTTGGTGGAGGCCTAATTTGGATAATTATAAAAATTCTGTTTCAGTCACTTTTTTGCCATGCCTCACATAATACATATTCCAAATATCAAGCAACAAGTGATAATACGATGCTTCGATGCAAGATGGTCGCCAGGGCTTTCGCCAAATCCGAAAATGTGACCTGGTTATGAGACCTACATTCCTTGGGAGTATATTGTGGTGAAATTATGAAGCGATCAGTGAATTTTGTACCCAATTCACTGTTTTTGGGGCAATTTCATACTTCAGGACCTATGTTGTCTGCTTTGGAATGTAGAATAACATATAATATAGCCATTTTCCTGGTTCAAATCAGTTATGGACTGAGATCCAGCTTGGACAAATAAATATCCCATTCACTTAGGTTTAAACAAAGGGCCATAACTCTTGAAAATATAACCGAAAACAGAGAAACTTCACTGACCACATATCATGCGTATTTCATACTTGTTCATACAATATTAACCGAGATCCAGCCCTACAAATCCCAATTCACAAAGATTTGAAGAAAAAAGGGCCATAACTCTTGAAAATATAGGCGAAATGTGGAGAAACTTCACGCTGCACAACTACAGGGCACTGATCACATATCCTGCAAATTTCATAATTGTTCATACAATATTCACCGAGATCCAGCCCGGACAAGTTCCAATTCACAAAGATTTGAAGAAAAAAGGGCCATAACTCTTGAAAATATATGCGAAACGCGAAGAAACTTCACGCTGCACAACTACAGGGCACTAATCACATATCCTGCAAATTTCATAATTGTTCATACAATATTCACCGAGATCCAGCCCGGACAAGTTCCAATTCACAAAGATTTGAAGAAAAAAGGGCCATAACTCTTGAAAATATATGCGAAACGCGGAGAAAATTCACGCTGCACAACTACAGGGCACTGACCACACATCCTGCAAATTTCATAATTGTCCATACAATATTAACCGAGATCCGGCCCGGACAAGTCCCAATTCACGGAGAATTCAGGAACAAAGGGCCATAACTCTTGAAAATATAAGCGAAACGTGGAGAAACTTTACGCTGCACAACTGTGGGTCATTGACCACATATCATGCAAATTTCATACTTGTCCATACAATATTAACCAAGATCCAGCCCGGACAAGTCCCATTCACAGAGATTTCAGAAAAAGGGCCATAACTCTTGAAAATTACACCGGAACTCGGAAAAAACTCCACGCTGCACAACTACGAGCCACTCGCCACAATCCATGCAAGTTTCGATCCTGTCCATCAAATATTAACCGAGATATTGCCCGGACAAGAAATTAGGACGGACAGACGGATGGACAGACGGACGGACGGACAGACGGACAGACGGACGGACAAAGCGATCGCTATTGCCCCCCCCTCTAGTTAGAGGGGGGGGCATAATTAAGGCTTAACGTCGCGTTCAGCAATATTCCAGCTATATAGCGTCGATCAAACAAAAATTTAACAATTCAAGTTAATAACTTCGCAATCCAACACATTAAAAACATGTAGCCTATCATTATACATTTCACCCTTCATGGAGGCTATAAATAGATACTTTATAACCAAGTCTAGGAAAGTTTAAAAATTATTGACTCCTTTTTCTGCAAACTGGAGCAATTTTGAATGATTCTTTGTTATTTTAGAAATAATTTACTGAAAATGCCAAGATGCATGATGTAATGTGCGAGTCTCATGCCGAATGCATGAGGGTTGATAGGTCTGTAGTTCGCTAAACTGGATTCAGTTTTGAGGGACTGTGACCTTGACCTTTGACTTATATTGCCCTCAAAATGAATACAGAATAGGTTTCCTCTTTTACACGCAAGTAAGGTATACTCAAAGTTTGGTACCAATTCATGAAACTAGAGATATCGCACTAGAACAAACGTTAATGGATGGAAAGACAGACAGATGGACAGAACTCTCCATCGCATTACACGACCTCATCTCCGACAGGCATATGAAATTGTGACTTTTAATGATTTCCTAATTTTGGGGTCACAGTGTCTTTGACCCTGACCTAAATTTTGGTACACGACACATCAGCGGACACAAAAAATCATGATTTTTAACAATTTCATGAGTTTGGGGTCAGTGACCTTGACCGTGACCTACATTTTGGTATGTAACACATCATGTCCCCTAATGTATCCGCTAACCTTTTTTTTTTTTTTCTAATGATTTCCTGATTTTGGAATCACAGTGACCTTGACGTTTGACCTGGACCTAAATTTTGGTACACGACACATTGTCTCCTCTTAATGTATCAATGGACACAAAAAATCATGATTTTGAACAATTTCATGATTTTGGAGCCACAGTGACCTTGACCTTTGACCCTGACCTACATTTTGATATGTGACACATCGTGTCTCCCTAATGTATCTATCTGTACTGGCTGGGCTGATCAGTGTCCAGGATAATTGGAACTCTGGCAATCGTGTTCTGGCACATGTAGGCACTGTCGTGATATGACTGAAAAAATGTTGAAATCTAACGTTAAATCCTACTCACTCACTCACTTATTCTATCAACACAAATGAAGATATTTTTAATGATTTTCTGATTTTGGGATCACGGTGACCTTTGACCTCTGACCTTGACCTTTTGGTATGCAACACATTCACTTACCAAAAATTGGAACAGTAGATAGAAAACTGTCAATGATCAATGTTTTTCAAGTTTTAGACCCCAGTGACCTTTGACCTCGACTTCAATTTCAGTATGTGGCACATCATCTCCACCTATAGTGTATCCACTCATAAAAAATTGCAACTGTGGATAGAAAACGGTCACAGATATAGACCGGACCAGACGTTTCAGTGATTTCCTCGACCTCCAGTTTAGTATGCGACACATCGTCTCCCCATAGGGTATCCACTCACCAAAAATTGAAACCGGACACGGGACGGACAGACGGATGGAAACCATCACATAATATGTCCGCCTTTTTGGCGGGCGTATAAAAATGTTGACCAACCATGCTGGAAATCAAATACTGTCATTTTATTACAACATAAAACACTGTCAACCAACAGTGCTCAAGAGACTAAAACCGTGTTGGAAATCAAAAAACCGTCAACCTATCATAACATGAAACACTGATGCCCAATCATGCTCAAGACACCAAAACCTATCATAACATAGAATGCTGTGGACCAACAGTGCTCAAGTGACCAAATTGAGTGTCGATCAACCATGCTGGAAATCAAATACTGTCAACTTATCACAACATAGAACAATGTTGACCAATCAAGCTGAGGAGAAATAATACTCCAATCAATCATGCTGGAAATCACGTGCTGAGAGCCAAGGCAAGTATATACTGTCAGCCAATCACATCATTAAATACTTTAAACTTATCAAATACTGTCAACCTATCAATAATGTCCACCAATCATATCCAGTCAACCAATCATTTTAGATATTTTATTGGTGATAAAACACAATCATATCAGCGATACATAAGGCAGTTAGAAAACAGTTGACTGCTTTTTTAGAAGCATTTTCAGCATTACATCATTTTTGTACCTCCAGGCTTCAAAGTTAGCTACAAATCACTGAAGAATTTAATGAGAAACACAATCTACAATTTCACTTGTAAGGCTACATGTAACTTGATAACAGCGTCAGGAGTTGAAGATATTGTCAGAATTAAGGTTTTCAAAATTAATGGCTTCTCATCTGGGCTGCACCAAATGTATAGGCAGGCACCAGATATAAATACATGGCAGTATGGAAGGCAAACATTTCTTTGCAGCCAGACATTATAAAATTTGTTCACTTTAATAAACTACTCTAGGATCATCCAAATCACCATATCACTGGCTATTAAAGCTGCCTGCTGATCTACCAGACTGGTTTAGCCATATGTTGAAAGAATTGAGAGTGCCTTCCAAGTGTAGGTGGATGGTCTGTGAGTGGGCTAGGATATGACAAAAGTGAAAACTGATTGTCTACATGTCAGGACACTTTGGGGGGGAAATTAATTCATTACCATGCTTTATGAGAAGTAAAGATCCTGGGAGATTTGTGCACTGAGCCGAAGAAAGGAAATTAAAGCTGCATAAAGGGAACACGACTTTGTATACATTATTACTATTATCATGATTGTATATAACAATGTTACAACAGCCCAATCATTAAAACGGAGGTGTTGATTGCTATAATTAACAAGGAACATTTGTTTGATACAAGATCATTTAATAGGCAAAACCAATTTTGTTTCCATCATACAAACAAACAGGCATCCATGATATCGCGAGATAAGGCAGTCACCAGACAATCCAACCTTTACAGTTCTTTGTTCAAAAATAACTGCAAGCAAATCAAGATTTTCAATAGATTTGCAAAATATATATCTATGTAATCAAGTCCTTTTAAGCATGCACACTGCAGTAGGCAGACCAAATATACATCACTGATCCACCATAATAATGTTTGCACTAACAGATTCATATTGTAATGATATGTAACGCGAGTTGTTTGCATTACTTCTGGTAGATGCCTACACATCAAACATCACCCTTCCAGAGTGACAAATAATGTTTTCATAGAGACAATGTTATCAAATACAGGAAATGTTCCATTAATTCAATTCCCTCCAAATGATGATGCAAGTACAAGTAGTGGAAAAAGGCATCTCCTGAGACATACAAGTAAGAGCAAAGCATCAGTGATGTTTAATATGGCACTCTTTTGACCACGTGAACTTTTGCCCTTATGAACTTTTATATATACAATTTTTTTGCTTTGCTCTATTTCAATTATCTATACTCATTCAGTATAATACAGGTTTATTAATACTGTAAAGATTACATGTTTAAAGGTATCTTCTTGTGCGAGGTGTATATTAGCCCACAGATCGATGCTATTTTCTCACTCTGCTGAGTAGGGAATGAATGAATACTCAATCCTCAATAGAGCACCTATCTTCTTTGTTCCCACTGGACTACCGTCCAGTACCAGTGAGCGATTGAGTATGATTTTAGTATCACTTTCAACAGTTTTTCAGTCATATCATGATGACCAAGTCACATGATTCTGACAAGCGAGGAAGATAAAAGTTCTACATTTTAAGTCATTTGTATGACACAGCCCAGGATCAAACCTTGGACCTGCTGCTTGTGAGGTGAGTGCTCTACTACCAGAACTCCACAGTGTGATTGTCAGGAATCACATCCTTTGTCTGCATACCATCACCCCTTGTTCTTCTATAGAGTCTGATGTGTCTATTGTCAGCATACCCTCATATTAAACGCTAGCTATATCAATATCAAATATGAAGGCTTTTGAGAGTAGGAGCAATGTGACAGAAGCGGGGATTTAAATGGTATCAATCAATACAGAATGCCCATGTTTGGGAACCAGGGTTAGAATTTGTAAAATTGTCAGCCATATTAGCTCTCATTACATTCAGAGCAATGAGAACAACCCTTCAAACATAGCACAGATATACATGTACCATTTAACCGTCTGTTTAAATGGATGCTATTGGGAGGATGAGTACAAAGGGAAGTAACTCAATCTTAATTTTGAAGACAATGCGAATGCGCAATTGCTCCATTACTTTACGAAAACATATGAAGATGCCATCTTTATGCATTATGCTCCTCTCTTTATCAACCTTTTACCAAATATGTCTGAAAATCAAAAGATCTCTGAAGAAAAATATACTAGAGGGTGGCACAATGACAACTCATAAGGAGACTAAAGAGGCTGTACATGCTGCAGATCGACTATATATGCCCAGACAATCCCATCCTGGTTTAAACGGGATGAGTCTCAACAGGGCCAGGGTCAGATTATATGAACAGGATTGGAATGGATTGGCAATGAGAGTGACTGTGGAAGAAGTATACATCGTAAGGAGATAATCCAACCTACTGATATATGAGGAAATGTATTAAATGTAACATGTGGAATGAGACATTTACCAATTCCATAATGGAAGAGTACAGATATAATATTGAAGAGAGAAAACAAGAGTATTTGGAGTAAGGTTATGAGGTAGATGAATCAGGTGAGATGGCCAAGGATAATTACATGCCAGAGAAAAGACTTTATGTAAATCATATTACAATCAAGTAATGGATTGGCAAATCCTACAGAACAATTTTGAAAACGATGGCTGAATAGACACTATTTAGGTGAAGTCAGTGAGGTGAGTCAGGTGGGCCCTGTAAAAGTGAGAATAATAAGTTGAACCATGTCTTAATTGGATGTTGTCCAATTGAACAATATTCAGGTAAATCCTGTTTAAACGGGCAATATTCGAGTGAAACCTGAATAAACTGACATTATTCAGGTGTCAGGTATACATTACTTGAACAGCTTACAGGTATAAGGCTATTTTTGCTGATAAACATGTGCAGTAAAGATAGCAGTTTTAGCCCTGGGGACAAACTGTTTTTGTGTAATGAACTCCTCCACACTGAAGAATATGCTGATCTGGTGTCCGTGACCAGTAGAACAGAGATTTGGGAAGTTTGAGTGGAACTATAAATAGGGCAAATCAAATCAAACCTACTTTAACAGAATGCCCCTCTCTGCTGGGATGACTTCATATAAATTCAAGTAAAGGGAATCAATGAGCAGTGAACTAAACACTTTGATGTACAATATGCTGTGTGAACAGATAGCCAGAGCAAACAATCATCCAAGCCATATCTAATCAACTTCTCGGCTCCGTTCACTGTAAAATGGTCATACAACGGAAATTGCTTAAGCCTCCAAGTTAGAGCAGCATCGTTCTATTTCACCATCTTTACGGAGAACAATCAATACGCTAGAGATCACTGGCATAAGAAATATGCTTTAAGGCATGAAATCTGTAATGTGAAAGTGATAAGACTTTGTTCCTATCAAACATAATACTCCAGTCAGGTGTGTAAACTAATAGTCTCATCAAACAGTATGGTGGATAGGAACAAAAACATGAGATGTTCAAACCCATCATAACCAGATTGTCTTCACACACATCATTAACATTAAACATGTTTCAAGTTCAACCATTTCAACATTTTTGTGCAATACCTATCAATATCACAATGTTGAAAATTGAGTTTGGATTGGAGAGCACCAACAATCATGTCGTACTTGTTGGGTCAATAGGGAAAGCAGAGAGGAGGCAAAAACTAAGATGTCTTTCAGCAGAAATCTTCTCTCAACATGTCTGATGGGAAAATTATACGACCTCCTTTCACAGCATCCTCCAGCTATGACCTCCTGTCACAGCATCCTACAGCTTTGACCTCCAGTAACAGCATCCTCCAGCTATGACCTGTCAGAGCTTCCCCCATCTATGACCTCCTGTCACAGCATCCCCCAGCTGTGACCTCCTGTCACAGCATCCTCCAGCTATGACCTCCTGTCACATCATTTTCCAGCTATAACCTCCCAGCACAGCATTCCCCAGCTGTGACCTCCTGTCGCAGCATCCTCCAGCTATGACTTCCTGTCACAGCATCCTCCCGCTATGACCTCCTGTCACAGCATCCTCCAGCTATAAACTCACATGAGAGACACATGATTTGAACATCAGTCAATTTGAGAGTAGACCGGCATTCAAAGACCTCTAAACCTTTGATCCCCATGGCCAACAATGAGGTCCATGTAATTAGTTCATATGGCTTAGTCTCATGAATGATGCAGATTGCATACAGTGAAACTTTCTTAACAGCATGGACCACTGAATACCAGTACTGGCATCCTTGTACTTACAGGAATATCTGGTCACATATAGGAAGGGGGAGGGAGATTTGCTTTAATGTCACACTCAAGGTTACATGTATTTCACTCATATAGTGACAGCCAGTCACATAGGAAGCTGTGTATCATACCATGTAACTAATTAGCATCAATTTTTATAACAGAATTTTTTAACCCTGCGTATTCAATCATCTCTTCGTTTACTAACTTAAAGTAGCATACTATATTTTCATAATCATGAACATCGGGAAAGTTTTTCATCGATTTCCAGGCAGTCTGGCCCTACCACAGGTCACGTGAGAGAGTCTGGCCCTACCATAGGTCACGTGAGACACCTAGCTATTTGTGCCTTCATATATGAAGAGTTCGACTATTTTCATTATCTCAAATTTGAGTATTGTTTTTAGTAGCACATTTCTAGTTTCCTTTGGAGCATATACCATTCCCCCTGCTGTGTTGTGTTCTTCCTAATAGGCTAACCTCTGTCACCAGTACAGGCCAGAGGCAGGTCCTATATGTATAATGGCGGAATTGTCTATGATGGCATGAGATGTGGTCACTAAGTACCTGCCCCTTCTACCCCAATTATAGCCTAAAAGCCCATCCCCAGACTAAAAACAAGTGCCAATTATACCAATCAACTTGCTTCTGTCAATAACTTCAGGTACGAAACAGGTGCACCTGTAAATTGACTATGTTGATTCAAAGTCATGATTTGTCCAGTAGCCGAGTGCAAGCATCAATTCAATTGCCATTATAAGATGGCTTTGATCTTCTGTGTTCCCTGAAACTATAATGCAAATGTAATATGATATAGACAAATTGCATATATATGATACAGACATTGAATATCTATTTCCCATTATGCAATTAGCGAATAATCACGTTATAGCTGTGTTACGTGTAGTTATCATGAGGAGCCCCTCTGGGGAAATTAGAGCAATACTAAACAGACATTTTAGCTTAATGGAAAGGCTTTGGTAAACATTGGTTTGTACAAATGCTCTCCCCTCTCGGGTGTCTGGTAAGCGTGATCAAACAATTGTCCACACGTTGAATCAACATTGCCATAACAGAGCAACAATACATAAATACTACATTGCAACAGTAAACGACATGTGAGGCTGTATACAATCACTTTATAGATCGAGGAGCCGAGTAAATATTTGAGTGGCTTTCAAATGTGGGATAGGTATAATAACACTTTCAATATTTAACTATCTCCAAATGAGGGTTCAGACAACTGATGTAAAGTTAATAATTAAAGGAGTTGTTTTTCTAACAAAAAATATATTGTAAACAATTGGAGAATTTCCAGGTGGCCACTCAAGCAAGTACATGTATAGAAGGTCATCTTTGTCTTTGTATATCATGTCCTGAGGTAAGCTGAAATCAATAGTGGGAGCACACATTGAAAATGCAACCTACATGTAACCCCAGTATGATCAACCTAACCCCAGTATGATCAACCCAACCCAGTATGATCAACCTAACCTCAGTATGATCAACCTAACCCATCAAGCTTTACAGACCTAACGAGTTATTAGTGATCTAGTAGCATTGTACGAGTCAAACACGAGTTCTTAAATCTGCATTGCGGCATATTTGACTTTTTTCGAGTTAAGCACAAGTTATTAGCTCGGCCCTGTTTGCAGTGTCCTCTGCATACGAGTTAAACACGAGTTATTAGCCGTGAAAGTGATACCATGTCCAATCCCGAGGGCACTAACTGTTTCCTGTTTGGATTTCAAATTTTGGAAGGAGGACCTGATCATTTGTATAACTAGTACATAACTCAATGGTGAGTTATTAATGTGAGTTGGTAGTGAGTTATTAAACACGAGTTATTACTGATTTATTAAACATGAGTTATTCACGAGCTATGAACATGAGTTATTAGCTTATTTGCATGTGAATAACTCGTGTTTAATAATAGTTATTTGCCACTTTTATTTTTGTTTGGGAATCTATAACATGTTGATGCTGCACAGACAACAAAAGCTGACAGACAGGCAGACATTAAAATCAATGTTTCTTGTTTGCCAAGTATGTCATCACAATCCACATTCCTGAACTAGAGTTATAAACGAGTTTACTAGTTTTACTGCCTATTTATTATTTCCTTCTAATATTTTTCGCTTCCAAAAAGCAAAAAAAACAAAACAACCAAAAATATGCAAAAGAATTGTTCACCCATTCAGGAAGAATTGAATTACTATTATTACTTACATTGTACTTCTTTCTATGTATTTCAGGGGCACTCTAAGTGAATTACATTGTGAACTGGTGACAAAGTACTGTAGACCGGCAAGTAGATCAGAAATCTTTATTGCCCTTTCCGGAAAGTGTCTGATCTCCCCCTGAATAACTGCCACTCTTTGAGGTTCTGGGAAGTAGTCACCTCGGTTTCATGTTTACCAAAGGCACCCACAGTTATTTTGAAAAATATGTTGATAAACTATTCCAGAATATATGTTTGAAAAACTAGTCTGTTAATATTTTCTACGTGAACCGATGGATCCTGTATTCGTGTACATTAGGAAGTTAATTGTTTTTTAGAGAAATAGAATCAGGCCTCTTGTTTTGTGAGACAACAGGCGAGTGACAATCACTCGCCTTATTTATTCTCAGGAGTGTGCATGGTTAGCACACCTAAAATCACACCCCTTAAATGAGTCTAGGCGAGTGATGGGTTATCTCCCTTGATAACAGACGAACAGTGACCAATAATGATGTGAAATTTGACAGTGAGTGGTTCTCCTGCAATTTTTCTTTTCAAAAAATGATGTGGGTGTTTTTTAAATTTATTATTATTAATTTTTTTATTTGGCACACATGTTCTTTCAAACTTAGAGCACCAGTGGAAAGTTGATGTCAACATTGATATGTCAAAGACAACTATTCCCCTAATTTCTGCAATTACAACTCATTATATCAAAGAATTTAGATCCAACTAACACCCTTTTTAAAGAATGAAAATTTATGGGGAGTTAACCAGTGTCCCAACTATATTTACTTATATTTATCAGAAGTCTCCCCTTGTAAATTGCTGATTCCAATAAATTAGAATCAGCCACCAGAGTCCCATTGGAATGATCAATTAACTGAAATGTCTGCATAGAAAAACTTCCACTTGTGAATAGAAGCCAAAGAAAAGAAGCCGACAATATTATTTACCAACTGGAAGAAAAAAAATCAGATAGTCCGATTCCGTTTCATAACAGGTCTGACGTTTGCATGCACCGGACTACCGCGCAAGAGGTAGCGCGCAACCGGAAGTAAATTTGGCGCGGGAAATGTTGATAGAGAAAACCAACAACAAGGTCCAACAACAATGGCTAAAGATCGGCTTGAAATAAATTTTCAATGGATTATTTCTTGGATTGTCCGTTCCTTCAGATAGATCTAGACTTCTAAAAGGTATTTACGAAAATTGATCGCATTTTATCGTTTTTGCTATATAAAATCCTACTTGCCACATGCGACAGGTAGATTGTTTTTGCAAGACAAGTTGTCGCCGGAAAAATTCACTTGCCGGCGGCACGTAGGCAGGCGTTATTTCGACCGCTGACCATTTAACCAGACGTAAACACATGCGTTGCTGTCGGAAGGCAGTTTAATGGCACACGTAAGTTGGTAATGAATTTAGCTGCTTTTACTGTTTTTTAACGACCGCGAAATGCCAGGTGCGCTATAGTCGCGCACCTAGTTCCAAGTTCAGGAGCGCGAAGGTGCGGGAGCGCGATCGCGCGCCTTAAAATGAGAGGTCTGTAGAATATTTCATTACTAATGGGCCTTTGGTACTTAACGGAAGTTCTCTGCTCCAGCACGGCCCCTATTGGAAAAATCGACCACAGAGGTCCATGTCCCCCGCTAGCAGCACCAGTTATGGTGGATTACATCCACCATAACTGGCGCTGCTGCTGCGGGGGCCATGGACCTCTATGGTCGATTTTTTGGGGTCGATGATATCTCATATCATTGATAACAGTATGATTTGAAAATGGAGATATCGCTGATGAGCTTAACATAAATCTAATACAGCAGATGGCACCCATATTGGATTATGCACATCCATAAAACATAATACATGACTGTCCTCTCACTAAGGTCAAGGGACTCCCCAAGTTTGAAGTAGATCAGTTGAATCGTACTCCAGCTATTGTCCGGACAAGATCAAACTGCTCACAATCCAATATGGCTGACGGCGGCCATATTAGATTAGGTACATTGCTGAAAAACAATCCCAACTGTCCTCTCACCAATGTCAAGGCACACCCCAAATTTGAAGTTGATCGATTAAATCGTTCACGAGTTATTGTCCGGACAAGAAGATCCAACTACTTATAATCCAATATGGCTGACGGTGGCCATATTGGATTATGCACATCGCTGAAAAAAATCCAAACCGTCCTCTCACCGATGTCAAGGCACTCCCCAAGTTTGCAGTAGATCAGTTGAATCGTACTCCAGTTATTGTCCGGACAAGATCAAACTGCTTAAAATCCAATGAAATCCAGTATGGCTGATGGTGGCCATATTGGATCAAGCACGTCCTTGAAAAACAATCCTAATCCTCCTCTCACCAATGTCAAGGTACTCCCCACATATGAAGTAGATCGGTTGAATCGTTCTCGAGTTGTTGTCCGGACAAGATCCAACTGCTTATAATCCAATATAGCTGGCAGCGGCCATATTAGATTACGCACATTGCTGAAAAACAATCACAACCGTCCTCTCACCAATGTCAAGGCATACCCCAAGTTTGAAGTTGATCGGTTAAATCGTTCACGAGTTATTGTCCGGACAAGAAAATCTAAGATCGAACTGCTTATAACCCAAAATGGCTGACGGCGGCCATATTTGATTACGCACTTTGCTGAAAAACAATCCCAACCGTCCTCTCACCAATGTCAAGGCACACCCCAAGTTTGAAGTTGATCGGTTAAATCGTTCACGAGTTATTGTCCGGACAAGAAAATCTAAGATCGAACTGCTTATAATCCAAAATGGCTGACGGCGGCCATATTTGATTACGCACATTGCTGAAAAACAATCACAACCGTCCTCTCACCAATGTCAAGGCACACCCCAAGTTTGAAGTTGATCGGTTAAATCGTTCACGAGTTATTGTCCGGACAAGAAAATCTAAGATCGAACTGCTTATAATCCAAAATGGCTGACGGCAGCCATATTTGATTACGCACATTGCTGAAAAACAATCCCAACCGTCCTCTCACCAATGTCAAGGCACACACCAAGTTTGAAGTTGATCGGTTAAATCGTTCATGAGTTATTGTCCGGACAAAAAAATCTAAGATCGTACTGCTTATAATCCAGAATGGCTGACGGCGGCCATATTGGATTACGCACATTGCTGAAAAACAATCCCAACCGTCCTCTCGCCAATGTCAAGGCACACCCCAAGTTTGAAGTTGATCGGTTAAATCGTTCACGAGTTATTGTCCGGACAAGAAAATCTTACGGAATTACGGAATTACAGAATTACGGAATCACGGAATTACGGAATCACGGACACCGGTGTTTCTAAGTCCCCCCCCTACTAAGTAGCGGGGGACAACAAGGGAGATAAAACCCTTTCCGAATTGAGCAATTGCAAACTACAATGTATTCATCAATCTGTAAGAAAATTGACCTATTTGGTGGGAGTAGAACAGAAATGGATCCCTATACTGCTGGCTTTCAGTAGCAAAACAAGGGAAGTAACAGGTGGGGCAAAGGAGAGTTCAACAGAGGCTCACTGCATGGGCGTGATAAAAAACTGAGGGGTATTTATACCAGACCTCACTGGATGAGACGGCTGCTACTAGTTTCAGATTTAGGCAAACACTGGAGAATACTGCTTCCCCCATTGTCATATGAACTGTTTCTGTACAAACCAAATGTAAAGTTGTGTGTACTGATTAACTGGACATTAGATACATGTATTTGTAGAACATACTTCATGTGATCATGGCCGAGTTTGCAGGTATTTTTGTTTGTTCAGTTTAGACAATTGAATCTGACTGTAATTACTTGGACACATCACTGTAATTCTCCTCTCGTTACATTAAAATTGAGAGAGAAGCAGTTGTGTGAATTCCAACAACCCCACATATCAATGCTGACGGACTGGCAATTTTGACACTAAAGACAGAGAGAGAACATCTAACGAGGTAATCTATTGATTTTCTCATCCTCGATGATAGCGACCAGATGATCTAAAGGCCAAGCTGGATAAAAAATTGAAGAAGCGTTGTTTGGAGTTAATGGTAAGGTAATGTGTTGGCAAACAGGAAATAGTGGTGCCAGACACAACATCCAATAATTAGTTACATCAGCCATGGGTACACATTGAATCGACCTCAGCCAGATTACTCATATACATAGGCATAACTCAGATACGTCTATCAATTATCTACCAAATTGCAATGTATGATGTTGTGCTTCAACTCCATTCTACCAATTTTGGGTCAGGTTAAGTTCTCTGCATCAACCTGCCAACAATCGGGCAGATATAGTTCCAATGTTTAAATTATTACCCGAAATGGTATATCTTTATTTTCTGAGGGTAACAAATATCAATACATTTAATCTGTCAGTTACAAAACTTCCCAAAGGCCCTCCAACAAAAACGACAACTGAATACATGTACAAGCATTTAATGATGTTCACAATATTTGAAAAACACTTTTAATAATTCAACATAATTATGTAACAAAAAAAAGTTGCCATACAAGTAAAATACATTCTCTATTTGTGCTCGTGATTGCACAGATATATATATTTATATCATAATAGCTACTCCATAGTATATACCAATATAAAAGACAAACACTGTCATGAAGCTGCTTGGTTGCCATGCATATTCATGGGATCCTGTCCACAATTTCAGAATGAACCTTTACACAAACTCTATGATTGGCTGCATTTCCATCCAATTTTCTCCACAAAATTCCAGAATAGGTTTTGAAAATTTGGATTGACCAATCAATTGCTTTAAAACTGGAAGATATCCCATGATGCACTCAATCTCATATTGCACAGTTGTTTCTATTAAACTCCATTGTACATTAATATATGACAAAGGTAAGTTACGTTTCCATGTGTGATAACTGAGCAATCCATTGGAGATGTACATATGGTACAGAACTGACAGGTACATATGAACTTATATCAGAAGACAATGAACTAGAATCACAGGAGATGAGCTTATGATGGAATTTAAGTATAAAATGCACGTAATTATAGTCTAATACCCAGTCCAACCACATCTCATCTTTCATGTCTAGAGACTGTGCAAGAGTCTTGTGGTATATGGAGTTTGACGAGTTTCAACGCCGTCTAGCTAGTCTGACCTAACGTTACAGATTTCCAGTTCATTTGCTTCTGGTTATAAGCTTATGCTTTTGCTTGTTTGTAAAATCGCCGGATGTTCAAACATGATTGCAATGAGATACATGTATTGTGGTGAATGTCAGAGCCTGTTCTGCATGTAAGCTCTGGGCCATTGCTGGCTGCATGAACTATTGCATTAAGAGAGTTCTCTATGGTTATGGTGTGAGAGTGATGAATATACTTTAAAAGATAGAAGGCAGAATATATCTCAGAGGGTGTCAGGGTAAGAGGGTGACTGAGAATCCGGGGACTCCAGGGTCAAGAAAAAGTGACATGCACAAGAGTCAGGGAAGGCTGCCTGTGTAACATGAAGCATATACAATGTATGGCTTGACAAGCCTGGAAATAAGGGGCCGGTCACGGACATTGTCCGACACGAAATAGTGTGTTGACAGGCACACCTGTTTTTGAGTCGGTCATTTTGTCCGACACCAGTTTCTCTGAAATTTATTTTTATCACTAATTAAGATCCTTGTGAAGAAACCTCTCAGCTGAATTTAGAAAATAATACTAACATGATTTTATTTTCTCTCAAACTTGCCAGTTTCTGTTGAACATGTTGAAAGACGAACATGTGGTCGCCGTTTTCTTTGACATTTTCTTGAGCACAAGTTTTCATGACGTCATACATTTTGACGCACAATTTGTGGAAAATACGATTCTCAATCTAAAAAGTTGTTGCAGCTCAAAATTAACTCATATCAATTAATTTCAACACTTAGACAACTAGGCAGAATGTTTTGGAAACTCTTAGAGAGCACAGTTTGCTCCACAAAAACATCGTTGACTAACAACAACAACAACAGCAGCTTAACTCATTTAGTACAGTGACGTCGCCAGTTCCGATCCGTATCCAGTTCCGATCCACTTACCACTATTCCGAATTTTGCAGTCACCACAGACGCGCCGAATTTGAAAAATCTAGTGCGTTGCAAAGCGTCTCTCGTTCTGAAACTCCAGGAAAAAAATCAAGTAGCTCGGTCTTTTTTGTGAAGAGGTAGGACTTCTTGTCAACTTCTCTACACACATTTGACAATTTTTTATACAATTTCATGAATATACATTCGGAAATCAGTGTCGTCTGCTACCTCCAGACACAGTACATGTCCACGGTTTTCTAGCAGGGTAAAATTATGCAATATTATAGGCAACATGCCCATATAATAATCACGATTAGTGTTGAACTTAAATTATTCACATATGGTTATTATTACGAGGTATGGGAGCCAGTTCCGACCCACTGTCGAACTGTTGCAGCCGCTGTCGACCTGCTCTTCGAAAAGCGCCCACGCAACACGCGCTGTGAAAGATGATACGGGCCGTTCCGTTCAAAATTTACCGTAAAGTCTCCACCGATATTGATATAGGGCGTGCTCTATATTGGTTTTCCCTGAGCTTAAAAGAAAAAGCCAATTTAATGGAAAATTACGAAAAAATATCGATGGCAGCAATGATGTAATACAAGTTGTACGCTCAGACTCCATCCTCCCCCCCCCCCCCCCTCCTCAATCCCTCCACACACACACCCTTCCCCTATCTCTCTCGCCGATGTTTCTCGTTCGGCTGATAATGCACATCTGCGGTCCGCCTGGCACGGGAAAGAGCTGCATATGTACTTTTTTTTTGTGGAATCTGGGGCTATTCAGAACGCATATTTCACGTACGCGAGGGCTTTGTTCCCAACATTCAGTAACAATATCATGGGCGTCGCCAGGATTTCTTGATAGGGGGTCGTTTCTTATGCTTACTTATTAGAGAGCCCATTACTGTGCTGTCCAACATGGAAAAATAACATATGATTCAGCTCTGAGAGGGAGTCGTTCGCACCCAACGACCCCCTCTAACGACGCTCTTGCATATTAGGGACTGTTCAAAATTTATCGAATGGGGGGGGGAAACCACTTTTTCTGGTGGTTCGGGAGGGGGTGCTTACTTTTTTGCCAGGTTAATGGAGGATACTTGGGGGGGGGTGCCTCAAGCGTTGTTGGAGGTATTGTCATCATGTAGGCCTACGTACATCTGTTCATTGCGGGATTTCAGCACTTTTTTTAGGACCCCGAGCGGGGGGGGGGGGGCAATAACTTTTCAAAAGGTCAGTTGAAGGGGAGTCGGCACTTATTTTAGCTATATTTTTTTATTGCACTGGTTAAGGCCTAATTTCATTTCGAAGTTGGGTTGGGGGGGGGGGTGGGTACACCATTAATCAATGGCGTACGCAAGGAATAGAAGATGGAGTATTTAGGAGATTTGTTTTGCACGAAACAATAACTCCAGCAAAAAAAAACTTATATAAATCATCGTATAACATTTCTGTATGCATGATGCATCTTCTCGAGGGGCTTGTCGTATAGCATACCCGGTATATATACAATTCCAAAGAGGTTTCCTCATTCTTTACCCGGTTGTTGGAAATGCTTTCAGACATGTTGAGTCTAGACTTTTCAAATATTAATTCATTCTTTCTCAGATCCCATCCGTCTGTACAAATAAGTGTGTAAGAATATACACACCAGACTGAATATAATTAACCTCATTATTAACGTAAACGCTATAGTATTATCTGATTAGATTCAGATCCACTTAAATTTTACAGGATAAGCATGTATATTTTTCATGTGTGTTTTTTTTTATGTAAAATTATTTTACACACACAGGTATTTGGGAGATCTGAAGATGGAGGAATTCATCATTACAAACTGTGTTATCAAGGGTTACCACCATTTCCAGATTAAGCCACCTATGACAATTCCACCAGTGCACCTAGTAGTAGATCGCGAATATGGGAACATAAAGGACCAGAACGCATGCTTGGTGTGGATTCCACCATTAACCACGTTTCCCACTGGTATGCATGGAATGGTTACGGACGGGAACCGACACTTGACTTTGAAAGATGTGGCGGATCTTCCCATTGGTCATGTCCCACGGGGATTAGGTGGCTCCTTTCGAAAGATAATGGACAATGGCTTTGGAGATATTTACGCCGTTCCCACTGGAGATCCCAAACCAAGCTCCCCCCCATGGCCCAAACAGAATGAAACCGGGGGAGGCGTAGTCATTCCGGCAAAATATATCGTTAAAACATTTTCCGGTCACCATAGTGATGCTAAAGACATAGTAAAACAGGCACTGGAAATTATGCCAGAAGGAAAATCTATTGGCTTGAACACTGAGGAATGATTTTAGCAACGACAATGGTCTGGCGTTCGGCAAAATAATGTACTCTGATTATCTTGAATATAGAACGTTTTACATCATCGATTTTGTTTAATTGGGTAATATATCCATTCTTTAATAGACAATAATTGGACAACAATAATGGATGAAGTTGAGAAAAATTGGAAACACTTTTTCTTTTTTATCAAAATATAACTATTATCACGTTGTTCACACTGCTTTGGCTGTAATGTGTTTTTGTTCTTTTTTCGTTCTGTATACATATATGTATAACGATATGGCCATGAATTTACAGCACTCCCACAAACCCACATGACCACGGGGTTAGAGAGTATGACAGTACTGGTAGAACTAAATTAAAAAATAAATAAATAAATAAAAAATTGAAAATTAAAGTGCCAGTATTAGGCATCACAATGTGATCATCGAATTTTAGCTCCCGAAGAATGCACACAGATCACATATTTGAAAATTTCATTGAAATTAAAATATAATGGATTGCATGATGCGCTTCAATATCTTTGGACTACATGCCGTTTCAAGATCTTCTACAGTTATGTGCTTGGTGATCACATGGCAAGTTTTGATTCTGTTCTCGGTTCAGAATGCATGGATACTTTTCTGTGCCTCTGCATGTCAACAAAACTTACACACGTGGGATACAGTTTTAG
Organism: Hanleya hanleyi; assembly: GCA_036873755.1. Classification (NCBI taxonomy): domain Eukaryota; kingdom Metazoa; phylum Mollusca; class Polyplacophora; order Lepidopleurida; family Hanleyidae; genus Hanleya; species Hanleya hanleyi. The sequence goes on from JAVTVY010034573.1 coordinate 48,767, forward strand.
AGTAAGAATCCTGAGGACGAGTTATTCCGGCACCATATATAGAGCACTATTTGTGGAATATTCTTTTAATTTTATCAAGGAATTTCCCATAGCGTACTAATAAAAGTAATCTTTCGTTTTATATCGGTGGTGCTATGTTGGGAAATATTCAGTTGGGGAATATACCAAGCTGGCTCTGCAAACCATTACAAATTAATAGCAACACTGTAACGACACCCAGCGCCGAAATTCTCTCCATTCGTATCAAGAGTAGGCGTTAAGACTAACGGCTGAAATCGAAAAGAAACTCAATGTAAAATGACACTTTGAACAGTGTTACATATTCCTGTATTCCACTCCGGCATATACACAATCAAATAGCATTGGCTTTCTCCTGAAGGCCTATACATGTAGGGGGCCTACTTCACATCTGCGAAACGCTTCATATTTAATAAAAATGGATTTACAGTGTACATGGATTTCTATTTGAGATTGGTTCGGCTTCATGAATACGCTGATGGGCGATTCATATTAACGAGATTATGGGGATGGTTGTCTGGCGGTATGTGACTTGGATGCATGCTTGATGTGAATGGGTCATATCAACTGGAAAACTTCAACACTTCGAAAGTTAGGAAGGGGGATGTTGTACTTGCCTAAAAGAATAGTAGAAAGGGATGGGAATAAAATATTCCCGTTATATGATATTATCGAGCTGAACCATCAATAGGGAACTTGGGGTGTGGGGGGGGGGGGGAGTAATTTTGGTTCATGAGATGCAAACGAGAAAGGTGGAGGGGGACGCTTTAAATTAACTTACATGGGGGTGGGCGAGTTGTAGTGAAACTATCCATAGAAGGAGTCGTATGTTTGGTGACAATTATCCAATCACCGTCAATCTCAAGGTGTATGCCAGAAAAAAAACCACGAGATCCGTGTACTCTCACAACGTTACTCACATCTGATGTCCTTGATCTTAACAATACGGAACTACCCGAACGTGAAATAGCGTTGCCCCATTCGTGGATTTTTTCATTGCCACGTGATTCAGGTTCAAAGACTCACCCAACAAGAAGCACGTGCCAGGCGACGGTTCTTTACAAATAACCAAGTGATAAAACCTGGTTGTCTCATAGCTGATTCTGATTGGATGTATCTTTGAACTTGAATCGGTTTTCCTCCCAAACCCACTCTTTGATCGTTCCTAATTTTCACCCTCACCCATCCTCTTCATTTCACCTTCATCCTCCTTGTTTCACCCCGTTGTCCTCATTTCAACCTGATAATGATGACGTCACTGATCCTGATTAAAAATCGAACCGTCTTAAATGATTACGTTTATACTACTGGTGGTACATGTTAATCTGGTCTCATCTTGGACAAAATTAGGCGAACTGTAGTTGATTACAGTGATACAACGCCTTGAAGGCTCGACGGCAGAATGGGCGGAGGAACGGGAGAGACATTCGCGGCAAAGATATATGATCGTCTACGTTTGGACTGGCTTCCATCTTCCATTTTTCATGCAAGAAGTAAAACAATTTTCACAAAGCAAAACAGTAACCACAACACAATTTATACATCTATCATATTTATTCAATCAGATGGAGCCCGTGAAAAGGTCAAATCCACCTGTTGGTAGCCCAGCACAAAGAGCCGCCAGGGTGTTGAAAAGAAAATATATGCGGGGTTATCAAATTTCTCCTACTAAATCCAAAAGAACAAGGACTGCTCTAGAAAACATTCAACAGGGAATGCCCATCAGACAGGCAGCAAGGCAAAATGCTATAAACGTGTCCTATTTGAGGCGTAGAATCAACGGCCGAGTCAGCTTGGGGAACAGAAATGGGCCAAACCCGATCTTCACAAGGGGGGAAGAGGAGTCTCTAGCCATATGGCTGTCCGAAATGGCCAAACGAGGAATGGGCTTGTCTCGGGGCGAATTTTTGGATCATATTGCCAACATTTTGGAGAAAGATAAGCGCCCAAACCCTTTCCCGGACAACAAGCCAGGCAAATCGTGGTTCTATGCCTTCATGGCGAGAAATGCGAGCAAGATAGAAATAAGAAGGGAATCAACTTTGGAAACCAAACGCTCCAAGATCACTCCCGCGACTCTTGATGCCTGGTATGAGGATTGTAATATGTTTCTGTCCAGGCTACATCTTCTGGATAAACCAAACGCAGTCTGGAATGCTGACGAAACAGGCTTCACCATGGGCAGCAAATCTGGTCAAGTGATCGGGCCAATACGAAACCTGTTTGGTGGTGCTCTTCCCCATGTAACTGGCGGATCTCCAAAATCCAGATTAACTGTGATGTTTTGTGGCAACGCCGACGGAGAGATCATTCCTCCATTTATGGTATATCCGAAACAAAAACCCAGAGCATACGACCCTCTAATCGGAGCCATGCGCGATTCGGTAATTCACTACACCAAAAAGGGATGGATGGACTCCCAAACATTTCTCAAGTTCCTGGAGCACTTTGATGCGCACTGTGGATCACAGCGTCCAGTTGTGTTAACTCTTGACAGCGTCAGTAGTCACATTAGTATGGAAATTTTCCAGTACGCGAGGTCAAAAGAAATAGAGTTGTTCCGAATTGTGCCCAATGCAACCCATTTGATGCAGCCACTTGATGTTGGAGTCTTTGGACCCTTGAAGAAGGAGTGGAACAAAACCGTTAAAAAGAACACAAGAGAAAATCCGGATCAGCCAATAAATAAGGAAACGTTTGCGTGGAAGTTAAAGGAAACTGTTATGGCCTTTTACAAGCCACTCACTGTGGTAAATAGCTTCAAGTCAGCTGGGATCTTTCCAGTCAACCGCCATGCCATTTCAGATGAGCGACTAAAGCCATCTTTCACATTCGTTGTGGATGAGCCCGAGGTCGACCCTATCGGTGAACAGATCCAATTGGAGCCTGCTGTCTCTGCACAAGCTACAGCCTTCTCTGTGTTTGAGGCGGTGTTGCCATCGGAGACAAGGGATATGTATTCCAAACGTTTCCTGGAAGGATGGGACTTGCAATGTAATTCTCCAGGGTATGACACGTACAGGAAGCTCAAAACGCTGACACAAAATCGCCACCCACCATCTTTCGCACATGGTTCAGAAGGAGCCGTCGACTCTGTTGAGGGTACCCATCGTGATACGCCATCCGACGTCCAAGCACTGCCCAAAATATCGAAAGGTACCACAAGTTTATTGCCATCTACAGCTGGTCTTGCACTTCTTGCCGATGCAGCCAGTGCGTTATGTCCGCCTCAGCTTGACCAGGCAAGTGTTTCACCATCAGTATCAGAAGCTTTGCGATATCCCAGTGCGCATTCGAAGAAACCGGCCAAGAAACTGGTTAACCAACTGCCAAATCGCCTTACTTCCTCGGAGAGTATCCGTATTTCTGCACTGAACCAACTAGAACCAATAAAATCATTGGCTTCGAGGGAAAAAAAGGCGAAGGCCAAGTTTTTGAAATCTACAAGTAGAAAAGCGTCCAAGACACAACCGACGAAAGGAAAGAAGACACAATCGTTAACAGTGGCTTCGTCAACAGTTACGACTACAGTTTGTATTGTCTGCGACGGTTCCTTTGAAGAAGAGGAGATCTTGGGGGTGTCTTGCACCTGGATCCAGTGTAGCCGTTGTATGCGCTGGATGCATGTGTCCTGTATTCCTCTGGGAGTGTTCTATGACCCTGTCGCACTTTTTCCAGACAGTAACATTCCATTTCTTTGCCACTTGTGTGATAAATAATTTGGAAGGTTCCAAAGTTATCATTTGGGATCCCGTATTTTTTCCAACGAGTGCCTGTTTTGCGCTCTTATCAGATAATATATGGACAGATATACTTTGAGTGCATGAATTTTGAAAACGCGGCGTTCAACCTTTATACGCGAGATGTTTTGTTATTGCAAAATTCAAGCAGAATTAATCTCCCATATGTCTGTTCTATTATTCACTGCTGGATATCAATTATCAACTTCAACTTCAACTTTATTTTCCACACTGGTCACAATTCGTGACATAAGTGGTGAAGATAGGTAGGGCCTATATACATTTCGTGCGGAGGTGGTATCAATACAGTGGTTACAATAATGGAAATACAATACTATTTTATTATTATTAATATTATTTATTATTTTAATCTTCATTTTATCAAGTGAATTTCTACGTTCCCACCTCGAACTTCCCTTGATATATCTGGCCCATTCAATGAACTTATAAATACACACGAGACGTCACTGACCTCGAAAACATTTGAAATCCGAAATGGGTCACACAAGAGCGTTATTGATTGGCTGACCTATATAGTGGGCTTATACAAACACCATATTACGAGGAAGGACGCCGCAAATAGAGGATGATGTCACTCTACTCACAATCGACGTGTGCATTCTGATTGGTAAATCTCTCGTTCGTTGGTGAAATCAACACCTCGGATTTTGAATCAAGGCAGATTCGAAACTGACTGGATAAAATGAAGATGGGCAGAGGCTAAATCAATAGAAATCAGTATCATAAAATATCTTGTAGGGGCTGCATGGCGGACTAGCCCATAGACTGAACCCAGTCCCTGTTTCATAATATATTTTAAAGGGGAAACAAAATGAAGTAACTGCCTATAAGGAAATGCTTGAAATATTTTTTTCATTTTATTTATTTACTTATCAAACGTATATATTTATCACAGATCATTTTTATTATTATTAAATAGTACATATGAAATAGAGACTCATCCAGTCTAACTAGCCCAGAGAGTGTCAAAAGACGTTTTCGTGCCCAAGATGGCTGACGTAAAGCAAATCGTAGGGCCGTAGCTGTGTATGAAAATTGCTGTTTTTGAACTTTCTATTGGGTTGCAGTTTTATTTGATTCTGAATGTAAATATTTTCTAAACTGCTCTCTTGTTGACGCTCTATTCTGTTATATTTCCTCTCACATATGGACGTTCTGTCGATTTGGAATTAGAGTATTATACGCATTTTAGAACTGTTTAAATATTGTCAGTGTAAATATGTTGTGTCAGTTCGATTTCTTGGTAATATATTCAGAAATGTCATTGACGAAATTACAGCAATGGACACGGATTTGACAGTATAGCCTCCAAGATTTCTTACTCGGTTTGGCCTGATTTTCTATAAACCTGAGTACAAATGTGTTATATTCTCTCAGTGCTCTTCTTGTGTATACTTTTTGTATGAAGTTTCGATTTGATGTACGGTTGTTAAGACGTAAATACACCAACTTGAACAGTACCAGAAAGATAAAAACTTCATAACGTAACATCACATAACAGTTGGTTGGGTAATCATATGGATTAAATATTAATCCGTCACGGAATATGGCCTTTTCAGCTACTCCTACAATGAAATTATGATAAATTTTAATTATACAGTAAGGCACTGAACTATTTTGTTGGATGTTATAATTCCTGTTCAAGCACCCGAACCTCTAGGCCCATGCATGCCACTCCCCAAACTTCACGCATTCTCGTTTTGAATTGTTAAGTTTTAGAAATTATATTCGCACTTAACCACATCTCGAATATGCCGTCTTACGGGCATCTGCTTACGGGTGTGTGTTTTTTTTAAACGGTGGGAAGCAAATAGAAAGACAGTATGCTAATAACAGAAATATAACGTGCGAAACAATGATGAGTAAAATATTATGCTGGAAAGATTTTTTTTCACCACAAGGCCGTTTTCGGTGGATTTATGCAAGGTGAAATAATTAAAAGTTTAGTAGAGACGAATATGTTCAATTCGAAATCTAGCTTTGTCAGGTATAAGCCTAGATTTATGTCAACAGATTAGGACGAATATAAATGATATCGTTGCTATTTTGCAATGATATTGTAGCTTGGTTCATGTTCTCAATATTTAACATCTATACGGTAACGCTGTTGTCACGTGACGGCGGAGGTCATTGCGAAAGCGAGGCTGGATCGGAACTGGCTCCAGTGGGTCGGAACTGGCTCCTCTCCTTCGCGAATGGTTTTCGCTTAATATTTTAAAATAATAAACCTCTAGGTTCATAAATTCGACTGTTGGTGCTCCAAATAAATATACACAGGTACACATTTAAATTCGCCATCAATCAGCTTTTTCATGAATTTTATTTAAAAAAATCACTTAGGTGGGTCGGAACTGGCGACGTCACTGTACTGCAGCTTATCCTAGCTGTCAGCCTCAGATAGTTTTCTTGGCCTGACCCCACTGCTTCCAGCTCAGGGCAGTCAGTAAAGTTGAATAATTATCTCCAAAACAGAAGGCGTTCATGCGTTTTTGTCTGCATTTCAGATCCCAGACATTCTGAAACTTATTGCTTTATGTCCTTTTAAAATAATATATTTCAACAAAAACTATGTGTGTGTATTATTTTCCTCAAGAAATGCAGTTTTATTCCAAATAAAAATCAGTAAACTCACCGACATGCTCGTAATTTGCAAAATGATACTGCCAATGGCAATCGTCGGATGTTTCGATGAACAACAACCACGTAAAAAAAAAGCAGCACAAACCTACGTAATTTCCGAAGATTGTGAGCAGATATTTCTTTGATTACAATGCCCAGAAATAACTGACAACCATTTATTCGTGGACATTTGTCAGAATAAACGCAGCTTCCAGATGAGAGACTTCGCTAAATTGCGAAGAGTTTGAGGGGTTTTTTTTTGGTCATATTTGAAGGCGTGTTGTTTTTCATGATCTAGGTCACGTTGGAAAGGTGATTCCCTGGGCTTTCCCAATCTCGTCCTAGTTACAATGGATGGCTAATATTACGAAAGCTACGACTGGATATAAATATAATTCATCCGACGAATCTGATATTTGCGCCAATGAACCACGTCGACACTCAACGCTTCGGTTGGTTGTTGTTAGGCACGTGACTGAAACGAAGGCACGCGATTGATCAATTCGACATTACAGTTCGTTTCAAGCATGGCGCGAGATGAAAATGGCCAATATTTACCGACACATGTGTTGGAAAAATGTGGAAATAAAGTTTATGGAGTGGATCTGATGGATTTCATCTTGATAGAACGATTAGATGGTCTCTTCGACACATTATACTTCAGCAATAGAGAAATTTGAACGGGATTACTGAGTGAATTCACTTTCAGCAGCAACATTTACGGACACGGTAAAATTGTGAAAATTTTGTAGTTCCACATTTCCCCCATTATTTGTTCGTTTCACTCTCGATCTTGTTAAATTTGTTTGTCAAAATGAAAACATTCTTTGATAATCCGAATGTTGAAGGTTTAGGCATTTCAAAAATATATACATTTGGGCAAGTTTCACTCGATGTTCTCGCGTAAAATGCTACATTGAAGACGGAGTGGGGTTTTATTTGACGGTGAAGCAGCGATGTCGCCTTTTGGCGTCATTGGGGTTGGGGAGGCTCTAAGAAATTACGCCAAAAGTCGTCAACGGGGTTGAGACAGGGAATTATTTTGTCGCCTTTTGGCGTCATTGGTACCGAATGAGTTAATAGTGTGAACAATCAAAATTGCGGATTTGCAAATAATTCGGAAGTGAACTGATCTTGTATGCCAGCTATAACTTTTTTTTCTGTTTTTTTTCTTTACCAATGACACAAGTTTCTTTTAACACAAGTTGACAATTTATTACTATTGTTGTTACATTTTGTACATGTAGTTCAGTTTTGCTTAACATATATGACAGGTACACCATTTAAAATGACCGGTACCAAATGGTTGGTGCCTGTCATTTTGTCAGGCAGGTATAAACAAATTATTTCCAGGCCTGCTTGATGTTTCCGAGTTCATAACCAGACCAATGCAATGTATCTATGATGTACTCTCAAGTTTCCTTCCATTACTCATCAATCCATCTTTGCTCTAGAATATGGGTGGAAGAAATTGGAGAAATATGATAAGAACTGTGTAGATTCATTGAGGAATCAAACACTGTACAGAGTGGGTCATGATATCAGATACAGACATGAAAACCAGATAGCATCTTCGTGTGGAGATTTAGTTTCCATAAAAACAAGACATTAATACACAAAAAGAAGCAGTGCATGTCTTTTCCTATACAGAGCCATACTGATTCAGATCAGAAATCCATTAGACCATGTTGTACCAACGTCCCAAGATCCCTGTATACATATCATCCTATATCGATAGAGCGCATGATCTGGGTATATACATACATGTATTGATAGACGAAGACCTCTGTTATGACAGATAGCCTAAAAAACATGATGGATGGTATGAAAGATGAAGGGGTCGAGGCCGGAACAAACACGCTGTATAAATGTCATAATCACTTGATCTCACAGATATTACACCTGGATAAACAAAAAGGAATCTTCTCTTTTTTCACCGATAAAGGTTAGATGGTGAGGATATGTCATGTCCCAACAGTCTACCATTAATCTCCCACTTCTGCCAGCTTGGAAACTTTACTATATCCACTCTGTACTCAATAGATTAATATCAACCTCAACAGGGTTTTTTGTAATCACTACATTCCATGATAGGTATAGCTCAGGTTTGTGCCCAAAAATGTGCACATTTATATAAATAGGGTGACAATGTGTAAAAATAGAAAGAGTGTTGCATGCAGAGTTCATTCATAGTTATGAGTTAATACAATGTTCTTTGTGTATTGAGGTTCTGAGAGAGAGGATCAATAATTAAATAAATATATGTAACATCTCAGGGTCCACTCAAATCTGTTGAACATATTTATTAATCATTGCAGTGACAGTAATCTGAGGCTGTGTACAGAAAAAAAATACGGCAGTAAGTCCAATAACTTTGACAATTCGCTTTAGATCATGGTGAGCGGGACAAATGGACATTGGATGGATGAAATTCGGTGACAGATGGACGATATCATTGAATATAGCAACTGTATCTATAGCTTTCCACATCTATGGATTTGATGATGAAATAATCTTTGAAATCATTATTATTGAACTTTCCCACAGCTTTGCTCTCCTAATTATCCAATTATGTATGGACAAAATAGCCTTATACATTTTTTTTCTCCTTCAAATAATAAACTCTTCCATCACTATATTTCTGAAGGCATTAAAATTCACTGATGAATAGTTGGACAAGTACCAATTTCTCCTAATAATCCTACAATAACATACATTACAAGTCAAGTTCACCATTAGCATGGTACAAGTCAGCCCTCAGTAAAGTGCCAGTGTCCATACAATAGGCTAATCAGCCTTGGAGAGGAACATCAATTCCAGGAATGGATCTTTTTTTATTTTCAATGGGAATGTTGAGTTGAAAATGTTACCAATTTAGACAAGGGAAGGTTGACATGAGAAGAATAAAATGCACAGATATCAAACCAGGTTGGCCACTTGCACTGATATTCAATGGATTTGGGAGCAAAAAGGAGGTGTTACTAAATCAATATGCCTCTTTATTGCCCATCCTTTATCGTGTTGAACTTGGTGATCCATGAAAATGCTAAGTCAACTAAGCTAGCAATCAACCAATCAGTGCCTATTTCCCCCCCCAATTCACAGCAAAAACCCACATACAATACCTCTTATTTAATCTTCAAATATTTTATTATGTGCTTCCGTGGCCAATATTTTCATGCTAAAATAAGCCAATTCCCCATGTGTCAAGACATTGCACATGTTGAATGAAAATCATTAGGAGATTTTTCTCACAAATTCACGCCAAATTAGCCTTGCTCAATCCAACCGAACAACTATGATGTAGTGAAATACTGCAGGCAATTGCATGAGAAATTATAGACTGTAAGAGTACTTGAGACAACAATGTTCACCATTGGGCCTTCCATTGTGTAAAGTCGATAACTTAGTTCATTAGATTATCTTCCACTGGGAGGGATTCTTCACACGTTTGTTGGCACAAGGAGTGTGGATTTGTTGGCCTGGCTGAGGGACTGCAGCAGACCAAGACCAGTTCCCATTCACCAAGCAAAGGTCATGTAGTGATGAGTGGACAGTCCAACACTTGTGCGCTGCTGAGAATTGAACCATTCCACAAATTGACCATGAAAGCAAAACATTTCATCAATGGAAAAGCAAACTCGGTTCTCCTCGACTGGTCTATTCTTCTGACATCCTGGTCATCAAGCTGGGCAGAATTTTATTGAACAACCAGTCACAGAAATCTCTTGGCACTTGAAGCAGTTAATCGCAACCGAGACAGGAATTGACCAGTAAATTACTGCCAGCACTCCTAACAACTACCTGGACAGCTTTGTTGAGGAAATTAACTGTAATCACTTTATCTGAAGGTTATAACAGGCTATATCTAATACCTATGAGGAATAAATACATATATATGAGTACAGATAACCAAGAAATGCTCTCACAGTTTACTTTCTGGACACCTGGGAAGCTATATTTTCATAAATCAGCAAGAGAAAGTAATTGCATGCTCATTATCCAGTGTAGTGTTGTAAATAATAAATGACAGTTCCAAATGCTCAACTTCATACGTGTTCACCCTCTGATTGAAGAATATGTGCCACTAACTCAAACATGATGATTTTAATAGGATGGTAATGAGCCGGCCAAACCAGGTTAACCTTTGACTATTTACACTTATATGAACAGAGAATATTGTAGGTGCTACTGTACCTAATATAAGAGCCCATTTAGTTATATTCTTCAGAATGCGGAATTTGGGGAATTCAGCATATATGACTGCTGTTCATTGGATGACGCCTTACCAAATAGATGTTGAAACTTACAATTACCTTCTCCCCGAACTCAATACTACATGTATCATCTTCCAAAGCCATTTTGACCATTAACATCCATTATTGCAGATAGTCACTGGTAAATGAACATGTATTTGCTCCTTTTTGTAACTTGTTTCCATTAGCATTGTAACTGCTTGTTGTCAAGCTGGTTTCTTCTACATCTGCTTTCCATGCTTTTCCTTCAAGTTCCCTGAAGTGCTGACCATAATTTACACCTCAATCTGTGTCGGAAGCCTGGGATATCTGAATGTCTAAACAAAGGTGATGGATGCAAGACTGTGAATGGAAACAGAAGGGTTAAGATAAACCCCCTCCTCTCCAACACCTGTTAAACCATATTGTGTATCATCATTATTGAAATATAAATTGAAGCCACTTTCAACAAACTGACCAATTTCTTACCAATTTGACCAGGATAACATTGGGTTCATGCGGATGTCTTGAAATCTGAGGTCAGTAGGTCAACATGAGATTGATCTAATCACAACCCCTCGGCTTTCCCCAAGTGATTGTGACCCATGTGTAGTGTGAATTGGGGAAGAGATATTTCTATGTGGGATGATCAAGATATACCGGTAGTTGGTTACATTCAGGCATATAGGACAGAAATAGAAAAATTATATATCCTTAAAGGGGCATAACTCTGTAAAATAAGGTCGAGGGGAGCCACTTTTGATAGGCGTCTGACTTAGCACTCTGTAAAATAAGAACCGAGACGAATAAGCTGTACCGAACATGGATCTGCAGATTTAACTTGTACATTCAGCTACAGATAACAAAATTGGAGATTATTACATCTGAAAGGGGCATAACTCCATAAGCTGTGGCGAGAAATCCTTTGTTGGCTTGTAGAATACAACAATATAAATAAGTTTCCAAAATATAGTAGCTATACCAAACACAGTTCTGCAGATATAGTTGGTTACATTCAGGCATATAGGACAGAAATAGAAATTAATATATCAGTAAATGGGCATAACTCTGTAAAGTATGGGCCACTTTCGATAGGTGTCGGACTTAGCACTACTGTAAAATAAGAACCGAGACGAATAAGCTATACTGAACACGGATCTGCAGATATAACTTGTACATGCAACTACAGATAACAAAATCGAAGATTATTACATCCGAAAGGGGCATAACTCCATAAGCCGAAGCGAGTAATCCTTTGTTGGCTTGTAGAATACAACAATATAAATAAGTTTCCAAAATATAGTAGCTATACCCAACACAGTTCTGCAGATATAGTTGGTTATATTCAGGCATATAGGCCAGAAATATAAATTAATATATCTGTAAAGGGGTAGAACTCTGTAAAATATGGGCCGAGGGAAGCCACTTTCAATAGGCGTCTGACTTAGCACTAGATAAATAAGTGTAGAAAATTTGGTGGTTGTATCTCAAGCGGTTTTGCCTAAAATGCATTAGCGGACGGACGGACGTACGGACGGATGGACAGACGGACGGACGGACGTACATGGCTACGACAATACCCCGAGGCCAAAATGGCCGAGGGGTAAAAACCAAGGTCACTGTTGCCTAAAAATAAGAAATCTTTAAAAATTGCAGTTTTTGGTGAGTTGGTATAGATGAGATGATGTCAAGATAACTTTGGTCCAAAGAACAGGATATCATTTAACTTTTTGATGATTTGTATGGAGAGACAATAGATTTAACATCACGTTCAGTAATATTTCAGCTGTACAATGACCTTTAGGAGTGGATACATCACTGAGAATAGATATATCAGGTACCTTGATAATTGAGGTCAACAGGTCAAGGTCAATGTTGCCCCAAAAAACAGGAAAGTAATGATAACATTGTCTGTGGAATTATTCCAGTTCAAACATGTGGATTGAAGCAAGAGATCTATTGAGGTCCCCGAGGATAGCAGGAAACCTTTGGAAATCACCTTATGTGAGTGGATGTATTAGTGGGAAGTGATGTGTCTTGAGGTCTACATTGAGGTCAAAAGTCAATCGTCGAGGTCAATTAACACCATTCATTGAAACATTCCTTTCAATGATGTAAACCATAGTGCCAATTAGACTTTTTTTTTCAAGGGATCTTATGAGTTAATGCTTTAAAGTGGTTCAAGGAGGTGGGTGAGTGAATAGAATTTAACGTCGTTTACAACAATATTTCAGCTATATCGTGACGAACCAACTAGGCACCAGCCAGCCAAATTGCATTCCTGCTACTTCAAAGAAGAAATCTTTGAAGCAGCATCTTTCAAATCTTTGAAGCAGCATGAAACCAGACACCCTACATAAAACTGAGGACAGGACACAGAAACAGGACGCTTACATGGTGCAATAAAGACAAGTGATATTACAGTGCTAGACATCACATTATCAAGTTCCTGTTGCTTCTCAGCAAAATGCATTGAAGCAACAGGAACCCATGCCCACCCTACCACCCTCAGCTAAAGGAGCTGATGGTGGAAGAACCTTGGAGCTGAAGGTGGAAGAACCTTGGAGCTGATGGTGGAAGAACCTTGGAGCTGAAGGTGGAAGAACCTTGGAGCTGATGGTGGAAGAACCTTGAAGCTGGAGGTGGAAGAACCTTGGAGCTGATGGTGGAAGAACATTGGAGCTGAAGGTGGAAGAACCTTGGAGCTGATGGTGGAAGAACCTCGAAGCTGAAGGTGGAAGAACCTTGGAGCTGATGGTGGAAGAACCTTGGAGCTGAAGGTGGAAGAACCTTGGAGCTGATGGTGGAAGAATCTTGGAGCTGAAGGTGGAAGAACCTTCAGTACTACCAGATCATGATTTCTGAGTCAGCAGCCATCAACAGGATAGAACCACTTCTATAGTACACCTACATGTACATGTTGTCTTTACACTGTGTTCATAGCTCCAACAACATACAATATTTTATGCATCATATTCCACCACAAACAAAGTAGGCACTTGTCATACCTTATTTATATTTTTTGATACCATCTCTCTTCCTCAAATGTCAAACATTGGTAAACATAAGTGGGTGGTAACATTAAGTAAGGATTCCTGGTATTTGTCAGTTAATGTCAGTCCTTGAACGGTAGACTGTAGTGCCGAACTGCTCATGGAACATCGGAGAGAGAGGTTACATTAAATGCACAAGATAAAGTAATACCACATGGACCAGCAGGAGAACAATCCACAGGAGTTCTGTCTAGCATGTCTAGAGTCGAGATATGTACTGCTTAGACATTTTTGGTGGTCCAGATATAAAGAAACATTCATAATTTACAAACTATATTGGCAAGAAATATGAATGAAAGATATGAATGCACATGAATAAGAAATAATTTTTGAGGAAATGTGACCTTCACCAATACTGTCAGAATCACTGTCCACTCTTTTTCTTATGTATAGTGTGCATCTATTTGGCCCATTAAAACAAAATTATTGTTATCATCTCAGCATGAATTAGATATTTACGCCTGTGTCCATGGACAATATTATTTTTATTTGCTGAAATATCATGTGTACATGTATATACATTTAAGTTCATTATACAGGAGGGTGACTCCAAAAATATTAGCTAAAAGCATTTTGTAGATCAATATGTCAAAATATTTATTCATGTCATCGTCACCATTACTGATGATGACATGAATAAATATATGTTGAAATATCCATTGGTTACCTTCAAAAACAATTCTTCACATTGCAATCCTTCTGGTCCTTTCTTTTCATCCATTTTCAGGAGCATCCATTTGGATGCCCGTAAACATATCCAAGTTAGCAAATAATTTGAAAGAATGAATAATTTATACCCATAACTTATATAATTCTATGGTTAGTGTATATTCATGTCTTAACTATTTGCCTACGGAATAAATTAATATTCATGACTGGATGGAAGACTAGGACAAGTCACTTTAAGCAGCTCCTGTAACGTAAATGTCTGCCGGAGAGCCGATGTCACCGGCTTATAATTTATGCATAATTTGCATAATTAAAAAAAGAAAGGCAATGCGACTCATTGGTTTCGACACAGCTTATAATTTATGCATAATTTATTCCGTCTAGTCATGAATATTTATTCTGTAGGGAAATTTACGTAACAGGAGGTGCTCACAGCGGCTTGTCGTAGTCAATGAGTTAATTCTAGTAAGCACGTTGCATCATTCATGTGATTTGGATACTGAGAACACATGAGCCCATTTTTTATTATTATTATAATTTTTTTTTTTTTTTTTTTATATATATTTTGTAAATCTAGGTATTCATATGGATACTGGATTTGGGAGTATCTTTATGAGTTTCGGATAACTGGATACCAGTCGAAAAGCAAGGCCTGCCTTCTTTCTCTTTGCACTGATCATACATGTTATACATGTATGAGTAGGAAATGATGAATCCATCATCAAGGGGGTGAACAGATCCATTCACCAATCAGGACTGATCCAGTATTACAGTTGATCAAACCATAGACAAACAGAGATTACAGGGAGATTTGCCAATACCCTATCCAAGTGTATCGACCAAACAGTCTATCGAGCAAATAGCAGCCAATTGAGCAGAATCTAAAGCCTCTAACAATTCGTACCATGTAACCTGAAAATAACCACCATCTACTCATCAATACAAATGGCTGTTTGAGTAGCATAGTCTCTGAACAGGCTCTGTTGGATGAGACAAGGATTAGTAATTCTCACACATAGACTACAGGTATTGTTCACAGCTGCTCTGTGAATATCACTTCCATCAAATCTGGAATATCTCCACTAGAAAATATAATACCTCTCTTTTGTTACGAGGATACTCTCTGCATCATGGATGTGATATCAACTCCTGTTACCCACAAACAATCATTTCGGTTTGTATGGATAAGATATAAATCAGAGTCGCTATAGAAACAGATAAACACGCACAATACATTTAGTTGTTATGATGAACCATAAAGGTGCTGTATTGTTGATGATTATGTGTTGTGGTATTATCAGAAACATACATGGAAATGAGTGTTACGTTTTAATAAGCAACCAGAGGACAACGCATTGAGAAGGTCTCATGATACCGTGTTTGAATGTCATTCCATTCTGAAACCTTCATCAATCAAAGATCAAATCTGGTCTGTTACAAGTTCTACAACAGTCAAGAGATATTTGCAATTGGCTTGGACAGGAAAGCGGAATAGTTTATATCTCTCGGTCACAAAATACTGCCAAACCACAAATTTTTAGATCATACAACAGTGGTCACAAAATTTGTTTTCTGTTGTTAGACATCTGGCGAGGAAGGCTAAAAATTTACTCGTCACATTGGCGACCTGATGTTTTATTCAATCGCCGATCCAGAACGACCCTTGCATGCAATAAATTCACATATGTCAGTGTTTCCAACAACATCATTACCCAGTACAAATTTGAAAAAAATAAAAGAAAAAGCTGGTGAAAATGTCTTTGCTTGAACTTTCAACTTGAAGCATACTGTTCTTTATCTTCACTTTGTAGACCAGTTATCAAGCCTTGAAAAGTTTCAGCTAATTTGCATGTTGCAGAGTAGTCCCCCCTGATGCAGCTGGGCAGAGCAATTAATACATGAGGTTTTTCTGCTGATGACGCGTCTCTCTTCTTATATATTTTTCACTTCTCTTGTCATATATTTATTTTTGCCAACTATCAATGTGGATCAAGTTTGACACAAACAATGTGCTCAGTCACCTTGTCTTGTCATTTCATGACGACAATACCTCGCGTTCAGCAATATATTGCTGTTTGACAAAGAATAGTGAGTGAGTGAGTGAGTGAATATGATTTAACGTCGCTTTCAACTATATTTCAGTCATATCACGACGTTGGGTCCTATTCCTTTTCACACCCGGGAACCATTGACAAAGAATATCCAACAATGCCATGCCCGGGTGGTGGTGGCCCACCTGACATTTAAATATTTTGTGAGCTTCAGCTGTTGTGCTGTGATGATGATTGTGTGCACTCATCAATACAAACAAGTGCCCATGCAGTCAGTGTATAAATTAGGTCAGATGTCTCGGATAGTACATCAGCACACATGCACTCAATAAATAGACTAGACCTTCCTTTGATGTCTGAGGATCATCAGCATCAGTCTGTCATTATTTCCTATGCATTTTCAGCCTAATCAGGTTTCGCTATGGTGCCTGATAAACTAAACAAAAAATTACTTTGGCGAATAAACATTTCACCTACTGAAAATTCACTTGCCAATTTGGTGTTTTACCCTATTTTTTAATGGACACATTGGGGAGTAATTCACTCGCCGGGAGTCCTTTTTCAGTCACCATTGGCAATTTGTCGAACAGTTTTCGTGGGCACTGTACAATAGACTGATCGATACATGTACATCTAAGACACAAGTTACATGTAGATAGGTTGGAGGCAGGTTTGATAGTTTGTGAGCTGACTCAGCCTGGCTGTGAAATTTCAACCCTGAGTCACGAAGTGGCAAATGGTTGAAATTTTACAGACTTTTCACGCCCCCCCATGGGGGAAATAAGTGAGTGAGTGAGTGAATAGGATTTAACATCACTTTCAACAATATTTCAGTCATATCAAGATGTTTAGGTCCTATTTCTTTTCATACCCAGAACCCCACAGACAGGTTCTTATTTTTCCCTACATCCAGAAACCCCATGTGTGCCCCAGTTATTTGCCTTTTTATGGCAAGCTGTCCGAGGAGCTGAGACCCTTAATACTTTCCATGATCTGGGGGGTGCATAGCGACACCCCAGATCAATCCTTTGACCTATGGTGTGCACAACGACACAGTCTTCCCTTGTGAACCTGTCTCTCTCAGTACCAAAAAAACAAGGGATAGCAGAGGAAAGAACAATGTAATTTCCAACGACAGCCCCCATTTGATTAAAGGGCCTAAATTGTACCAACCTGATGGTACATCTTGAATAATACCATTGGTAACCAACAATGTGAAGGGTAATTTCAGTTCTGAGAATTCTGTCCACCTGCACCATCAAATCCACATTTGTAAATTAGTCCTCGAGAGCCAAGCTATGATCGTGATACCTTCAGAATGGCAGGAATGCAAACCTGTATTTTCCTGGAAGGTTTGGGACAAACCCACTTGAACGATACTCTTTAGGAGCCATCAAATATACATCCAACAATCACGACTACACCTGCATGTGAGAGGTCATTATGATGCTGCATGCTGTGCAAGATAACTGATTCATCAGACCATTATTATTTCATACTTTATTAGGAGTATAATTGTGAGGTATGACAAATATACACCATAATTATTGACAGGCTTCATATGGTCAATGATAATCCCATAACTCATGTTTGTCAGGCATCAAAAGTTACACCTGACCTGATTAAAGGGAGCTGAAGATCAAAGGTACTGAAGGTAGTTAAGATCTCTGGTAGTGGGCTCTCCTGGAGGGCATTTCAGTCTTATAGCCCGATACTTCATATGCTAATAGATGAAGTAATGCTGGGGGAAGACCTTCAAACAAAATACGTTTTTCCTATATAAGTGTCTCTAATGAACCTTTACAGATATCTGTAAATTAGATGGATTTTCTTACAAATTCTTTCATAACCCATTGAATATGCCACATTTCCATTTGAAAATTTGAATCGGCCAATCAAATGTTTTAAACTAAAAGATATTCCATGATACACTATTGCTTCTATAAAACTCCGATAAGATTTTTGATCCAAACCTTATCAGATGTTACCTAATTAAGATTGAACTCGTTAATTCTGTGTTGAACTTTGGATACAGTTGTATTTGGTCATGATCCAGAACCTTATTCTTAACTGTAAAGCAAAAAAGAGGCAACTGCCTAGGTCATATGTTCCCCAGTACCAGCTGGATTGTAAATGATATGGGTCAGCTTGGTATTATGGCCATTCGTTTAGGTTTTTAGCATTCAAATAGATAATATTTTGAAAAGAAACTCTGAGAGAGAAATCAGCTACTCAGGAAGCACGGCATGCAGCATTGCAAAAGGTGTACCTTCATGTCCAAAGCTGATTTAGGTAACACCTGTGTCATCTCAGATGAAAAACTCACTTGCATGAGTGAGGAACATTGCTATTATGGCCATTTTGCAAAATATATCGATTTTTCAGTAAAAATATTCATCTGAATTAACCCTGTGTATATATTATTCAGACATTACTTGGTACACTGGCCAAATTTCTTCTGAAGTGTTTTGGTGAGTAAATGTGGTCTACTTTAGGATTGGTTTAATTGGTTGGTTGGAGTTCAACGTCACACGTAACCTTATCGGTCACACGGCAACGATGACCCAAACAAACATACCCTAGCAAAACCCTAACCCTAACAAAAACCTAACCAAAACTACAAAAAAATTAGAATTTTGAAAACTAGGCTCTACTACAGACAATGGTGATCACAATGGATCGTCAGAGAGCCTAATTTGTTTGGCACTTTAATTTAGCTCCTGTGCCAGACAAACATGGTATGGTACAAACCATGCTGCCCTAAGCTGGAGGGCGTCTACTTTAGGAACCTTAATAGTGTCTTTGGGTAATGGTAAATATATATTTGTCTTGTAGAGATAGAGAGTGGCATTTGTTCTGGAGTCCCTTGTTTCAAATCAACAATGATGGATGATAGAATTCTAGGAGAGAATTGGTGTGATGAATAAAAGGTGCTTTAAGCATTTTTCTTTTATTTCCACGGTTTGAATCAAAAATCCCCCAAGAGAATTGCAAACCAAAAAGTTACTTTAAAATTTTATTTGAATTCCGTTATATTAATGAATGCTGCAATACGGTCTGCAAAGTCGTTAATTTAATCATACAACTATTTTTAAAAATTTGTATGTTCTCGGCATATTAGAATGATGAGAATATAATTAAATACGTATATTAACCATGCAGGACTAAATTAAGTTGATTGTCTCCTCTGAGGCTCAGCATATACTGATGTCACAGATTGAGATCAGGCTGGAAGGGGATTCTGATGGATTTAGCGAGTGATATTAACACAGGCTTCATTGAAAGAACTCGGTTGAAATTTGTTCTTCTTTGCTGGTACATTTTGTACAAATAATGCTGTTTTGTTACAGTTGACCACCAAATGTCAGCATGGTGAGTTAGTCAATCTGTTTTCAACCATTTGCATACATGAAAGGTTGCAGGTAATCATTGTTTAAACTTCACGCCTGAATAGATGACAGTGAGCAATGGTACTATGAGCCCTTTATTCACAAATAGCAGCTACATAAACCAAGGCTAGGCAAAGTTCAGATCTTTATTTCATACAATTCAATGCATTTAGATGGTGTTGAATACTATGTTTGAACCCATACTTCAGCTTGTAGCTTTCAAATATATATGGCATCTGGCAGTTCTGTTATGCAGCTCCACATTATGGCTCTAAATCTGCAGTTGGAATTTTTGATTTTCCAATATTGGAGTGAATGTAATTTCACAATCAAAAGTGAACCGCTCATAATTTCTGTACAGGAGAATGAGTGGATATGAGGATAGATCATGCTGGTGCCAGTAATGTATAACTGGTCTAGGGCTATCATACTCACAGGGACAAACTTATCATTCAACAATCTTTGTCAAACTCAAAATGATAAATACATTTTAGCAGCCAGAGTTAAGTGGCAGTTTCCCGCTAAGGAATATCTATATTAATATTGATGTAGGAATGATGGGGGTAATGTCTGCCAGCTCCCATGGAGGCAGTATAGAGGTCTGATTGAAGGCTGACTCATATTGATTGATATTACCATCCCAGATAATTGATGACTTAAATAACATCTTCCTGGGGCGGCGATATTAGTTCTTACTGGTAATTGTAGGTGAGAAAGTAGACTGGCCAAAGGTTATATCCTAGCTACCATCTGTTACAGGAAATTCTGTAAGGGAGTGGGATACATTTAACTACCTAGTTCTGTCTGATCAAGCCCTGTACCTAAATACCAAGTTAGAATTTCGTCTTAGTACATCTGTCCCATAAATCTCACCAAAATGGTCAACAGGACTTACTTTAGTTAGGTTAGTTCAACCATACACATTGGTCAACCTCCCATGTAAGGTATTATTATTTGGATAATTGTATTACTGCCTCATTTTTGTACCCAGACAGACTATTGTTCTCCTTTGACTCATGGTTCTTACTTGAAGATGGACCTACAATTTGGAGCCTAAAAAAGTATAATTATGCACAGTCATGGGCAAGAATAACAATTCATGCCGTCTCTATAGTTGCAATGCTTATTGCAAAAAATAATCGACCATAGAGGTCCATGTCTCCTGCCAGCAGCACCATGCAGTTATGGTGGATGCATTCCACCATAACTGGTGCTGCTGCTGCTGCAGGAGACGTGGACCTCTGTGGTCGATTTTTTTTTGGTCGATAATATCCCATATCATTGAATAGGGGTATGATTGTGGAAATGGAGATATATCTGATGAGTCATGCATCCGACTGAAATCATGTTGCTATTTATTCTGGATTACACAGGTAAATGAAAAGCAATCCCAACTGTTCTACATACACGGAGTTGCATATATGTGGCTAAGTGCATGTGGAAGCTAGCTCTCACCAATTATTGGTTGGACAAGAAATGTGTGAAGATCCAACTGCTGAGATCCAAGAAGGCTGATGGCAGCCATCTTGGATTATGCAGGTAACTGAAAAGCAATCCCAACCATCCTCTCATTGATGTCAAGAAACTCTCCAAGTTTAAGTGACGGTTCAATAGTTCTCGAGTTATTGGTCGGACAAGAAATGTGTAAAGATACAACTGCTGAAATCCAAGATGGCTGATGGCAGCCATCTTGGATTACACAGGTAACGAAAAGCAATCCTAACTGCCCTCTCACTGATGTCAAGACACTCTGCAAGTTTGAAGACGATCAGTTCAATGGTTCTCGAGTTGTTTGTTTTACAAAAAATGTGTAAAGATCCAACTGCTGACAATCCAAGATGGTTGATGCCAGCCATCTTGGATTACACAGGTTAATGAAAAGCAATCCCAACTGTTCTCTCACTGATGTCAAGGCAATCTCCAAGTTTGAAGTCGATCAGTTCAAAAGTTACCGAGTTATTGGTCGGACAAGTAATGTGTTAAGATCCAACTGCTGAATATCCAAGATGGTTGAGGACAGCCATCTTGGATTACACAGATAACTGAAAAGTAATTCCAACTGTCCTCTCAACATTGTCAAGACAATCTCCAAGTTTGAAGTCGATTGGTTGAATAGTTCTCGAGTTATTGGTCAGACAAGAAATGTGCAAAGATAAAACTGTTGAAATCCAAGATGGCTATAATGGCAGCCATCTTGGCTTGCACAGGTAACTGAGAAGCAATCCCAATAGTCCTCTCAAGAAATGTCAAGAAACTCTCCAAGTCTGAAGTCAATCGGTTCAATAGTTCTCGAGTTATTGGCCGGACAAGAATGTGTAAATATACATGCAACTGCTGAAATTCAAGATGGCTGATTGCGGCCATCTTGGATTATGCAGATAACAATCCCAACCGTCCACTCACCGATGTCAAGAAACACTGCAAGTTTGAAGTAGATCAGTTCAGCGGTTCTCAAGTTCTTGATCGGACAAGAAATGTGTAATGGACAAGAAATATGTAACGGAATTACAGATGCCCGGTGTTTTGAAATCCACCCCCCCACTAATTGGCGGAGGACAAAAAAAATCTGTAAGGGTTTTGTTAAGAATTTTAACTTCATTTCAAAGTTTTGGTAAATTGTATTTTATCTTAACCTAAAATTAGACTTTCAGTACTGTCTGAGAAGAAAGTAATGTCCCCAGCATTATCGTTTCTACTGCTATCTACATGAACAGGCTTGGTTTCTTGAGTGTGAACAATGTTCCATTTTACTGCTTGTTATGTGACATTTTGCTGACTGAAGAGTGCAGCCTCAGGCGACAGAGCCCAAAATGACCGGTTATTAGTTATAGATCTTACGGCGACTGTGTATCCTGGACAAGGAACCAACAACATGGCTATGCTGGCGGGTAATGCAGGAAATGTAGAATTAATCTGACAGTATCCTTTACCAAAAGGAAGCATAATTTCCTAAGATGTGCCTTATTAATTACAGCATTTAGTGTTGAATATAACGGGACGAGCTTGACCAGCACCTGCAGGTTAACCTAGCTCAGAATGGTAAATGTGAATGTCGTGGAGGTGCAAATGGCCTGGGCGCCGGTCAGCGAACAATACAGTGAGTGATTGATCAGCTCGCCTTCACCGCTGACGGACCCGTGAAATATAATGAATTATCACTCTCAAAGACGAATGGGCATTAAAGGCTTTGACAGTAATAACAGTTGTCAGTCATGTTCTAGCACTAGTTCAATTACACTGATTTGTACATTCCCTAATCCAGTAAAGGAGATCCGACCCCCTTAAAGACCAATCAATTTTCATCAATACAACATGTACATGTACACCACATTCAAACTGATGGACACTGCATCCAGTATTTCGCCCAACCTTCTTACAATCTTCTTTCTTCTGAGCTTACTCAAGTGCAAAGTAATGAATCGCCTTCCAAACGTCTCAATTCTTTCAATACCAGGTCAAATAATTTTTTTCCAAAAATTGATGTTCATAGATCTAAAGATATCAGATGGTGTATGATTTACCTTGCTCACTGATTCACTAATAGTTTTGCGACAACACAACACATCCATAGGACTTCTGTTTTCAGTTTGTCATTAGGTGGGATATCACAATACGTAGTCAGGTAAAGTCCTGGTTACAATATTAGAGTGGGGAGGGGGGAGGAGGTTTGGTTTAATGTCACACTCACTGTTATTTCACTCATATGGTGACAGTCAGTTTGGATACTGGAGGTGAAATACCCGGAGAGAGCAACTGTCCATCGGCAAGTACATGTAACTGGCAAACTTTCACACATGCATCTGCGGAGCTCTAACCCAGCCCAGTTCAGAGGTGTGAGGCTGGTGCTCACCAGTGAAGCATCTTAGATAATGCAGCCACCGAGGGCCCATTACAATATTGAACCCATTAAATGAAGGTTTGGATTGAACCTATC
This sequence comes from Hanleya hanleyi, assembly GCA_036873755.1. Taxonomy (NCBI): domain Eukaryota; kingdom Metazoa; phylum Mollusca; class Polyplacophora; order Lepidopleurida; family Hanleyidae; genus Hanleya; species Hanleya hanleyi. Next base: position 72,496 of record JAVTVY010034573.1, read on the forward strand.
CACAACCCATCAAACCTATCAATAATCAACATTGCATCCATGTCAGAGAATTTAATTTATCAATGTAGTACTGTTTTCTCAAGGTTCATATCATGAAGCGGTATATCAGCTGACATTCTCCTCTCATCTCTGTGTGTACCAAGGAGTACAATCTTATCTCATACAGCTGACATTCTCCACTCTGTCTTTGTGTACAAAGGAGTACAATCTTATCTCATACAGCTGACATTCTCCACTCTGTCTTTGTGTACAAAGTAGTACAATCTTATCTCATACAGCTGACATTCTCCACTGTGTCTTTGTGTACAAAGGAGTACAATCTTATCTCATACAGCTGACATTCTCCACCCAGTCTTTGTGTACAAATGAGTACAAACTTATCTCATAGAGTTGACATTCTTCTCTCACCAATGTGTTTACCAGGTAGTACAAACTGATCTCATATAGCTGACATTGTCCACTCACCAATGTGTGTACCAAGTAGTACAAACTTATCTCATACAGCTGACATTCTCCTTTCACCAATTTGTGTACCAAGGAGTGCAATCTTATCTCACACAGCTGACATTCTCCACTCACCAATGTGTGAACCAAGGAGTACAATCTGATCTCCTACACTGACATTCTCCACTCACCAATGTGTTTACCAAGGAGTACAAACTTATCTCATACAGCTGACATTCTCCTTTCACCAATTTGTGTACCAAGGAGTACAATCTTATCTCATACAGCAGACATTCTCCACTCACCAATGTGTGTACCAAGTAGTACAAACTTATCTCATACAGCTGACATTCTACTTTCACCAATTTGTGTACCAAGGAGTGCAATCTTATCTCACACAGCTGACATTCTCCACTCACCAATGTGTGAACCAAGGAGTACAATCTGATCTCCTACACTGACATTCTCCACTCACCAATGTGTTTACCAAGGAGTACAAACTTATCTCATACAGCTGACATTCTCCTTTCACCAATTTGTGTACCAAGGAGTACAATCTTATCTCATACAGCTGACATTCTCCACTCACCAATGTGTGTACCAAGTAGTACAAACTTATCTCATACAGCTGACATTCTACTTTCACCAATTTGTGTACCAAGGAGTACAATCTTATCTCATACAGCTGACATTCTCCACTCACCAATGTGTGAACCAAGGAGTAAAATCTGATCTCATACACTGACATTCTCCACTCACCAATGTGTTTACCAAGGAGTACAAACTTATCTCATACAGCTGACATTCTCCTTTCACCAATTTGTGTACCAAGGAGTACAATCTTATCTCATACACTGACATTGTCCACTCACCAATGTGTGTACCAAGTAGTACAAACTTATCTCATACAGCTGACATTCTCCTTTCACCAATTTGTGTACCAAGGAGTACAATCTTATCTCATACAGCCGACATTCTCCACTCACCAATGTGTGAACCAAAGAGTACAATCTGATCTCATACACTGACATTCTCCACTCACCAATGTGTTTACCAAGGAGTACAAACTTATCTCATACAGCTGACATTCTCCTCTCACCAATTTGTGTACCAAGGAGTACAATCTTATCTCACACAGCTGACATTCTCCACTCACCAATGTGTGAACCAAGGAGTACAATCCGATCTCATACACTGACATTCTTCACTCACCAATGTGTTTACCAAGGAGTACAAACTTATCTCATACAGCTGACATTCTCCTCTCACCAATGTGTGTACCAAGGAGTACAATCTTATCTCACACAGCTGACATTCTTCACTCACCAACGTGTGTACCAAGGAGTACAAACTTATCTCATACAGCTGACATTCTCCTCTCACCAATTTGTGTACCAAGGAGTACAATCTTATCTCACACAGCTGACATTCTTCACTCACCAATGTGTGTACCAAGGAGTACAATCTGATCTCATACAGCTGACATTCTTCACCCACCAATGTGTGTACCAAGGAGTACAATCTGATCTCATACAGCTGACATTCTCCACTCACTGTACAAAGGAGTACAATTTTGTCTCATACAGCTGACATTCCCCAATCATCTCTTCGTGTACCAAGGAGTACAATCTTATCTCCTACAGCTGACATTCTCCACTCACCTCTTTGTGCACAAAGGAGTACAAACTTATCTCATACAGTTGACATTCTCCACTCACCTGTTTGTGTACTAAGGAGTATGATCCTATCTCATATAGCTGACGTCCTTCACTCACCTCTTTGCGTACTAAGGAGTGCGATCTTATCTCATATACATGTAGCTGACATCCTCCACTCACATCTTTGTGTACTAAGGAGTGCCATGTTAATTGTATAACTGACATCCTCCACTTATGATTGCATGTACCAAGGAGTATAAGCTTATCTCATACACCCGACATTCTCCACACACCTCTGTATGTACCAAAGGGAGCAGTCTTACATCCTACAGCTGACATTCTCCACTCACATATTGCATGTACCAAGGAGTGCAAACTTATCTAATACAGCTAACATTCTTCAGTTTGCCTTTTACATTTTCTTTGTTGGCCAGGGAAATAGCTCTAAAGACCAAATATCTGATTCTGAGTAAAGTTCCTTGTATTTGATATCTTGTTCATTGAAGAAAACGAACAAAGTATCATCAACCTCCTTGTTACCAAGGTAATAGGCAGGTATAATCCAACAGTTCCTCCTTAAACAACCCTCCAAGTCATGAAGTGGCCGAATCAGGGGATGATAACATTTATCACTTCTAAGAGAAAGTTGACAAAATGGTCCAAACTCATGCAGATGATCGTTCCTCTATTGCTCCATTATTTTAAAGAGTTTAGAGGACAAATATATTAGAATGATGGATTGAAGCTTTGCCACATCACTGGGGAAGATTGAATTATTACATGATGTATCATATATATATTAGAATGATGGATTGAAGCTTTGCCACATCACTGGGGAAGATTGAATTATTACATGATGTATCATATATATATTAGAATGATGGATTGAAGCTTTGCCACATCACTGGAGAAGATTGAATTATTACATGATGTATCATATATATATTAGAATGATGGATTGAAGCTTTGCCACATAACTGGGGAAGATTGAATTATTACATGATGTATCATATATATATTAGAATGATGGATTGAAGCTTTGCCACATCACTGGAGAAGATTGAATTATTACATGATGTATCATATATATATATTAGAATGATGGATTGAAGCTTTGCCACATCACTGGGGAAGATTGAATTATTACATGATGTATCATATATATATTAGAATGATGGATTGAAGCTTTGCCACATAACTGGAGAAGATTGAATTATTACATGATGTATCATATTAAAAGTCTTTATTACTGTAACATTCGAGAGCATTAAAAATTACCATATCAGTACGTCAGTACTGTAGTATCAATATGGAGAGAGTTCAACGACTGTCTATCATTTGCATAAGAGAATGATCGGGCTCTTCAGAATTTTTTTTTTTCATTTTTACTCCATATTGTTCAAATGCTCTGAGAATCACCTTTAAAAATGCATAAATGACAACAAGGACATGTTCACCTTTATGACAGCAGGGATGTCATTAGAAGGCGGTAGGCGTCCCTTTTCGGTCCCCTACTATGATCAAAATAGCCCAAAACAGTCACCTACTTTCTACATAATTTCTATACTTGAAAGACTAAATGTCATTTCTTGTGGCCGCCTACTCCCATGCCTTCCACCTGCTTCTTAAAAACTTAATGACAACCCTGTCACGGTACCAATGACGACTTCCTGGCAATTGTAAATACTACCTCTAGCTCTACATCATGATGTCTTGCCGGCATCATTGAAAACTGTTGACCGCTTCTCTCTTGCAGGAAACAAGCCTATGTTTATGTATACTATGATTGTCTTTTTGAATTTGGTGCTAATACTGTTATATGGAAAATGGAATAGGTCTTTGGATTATGGACGCGGATATTCTCTAATGGACGACGGCTGGATTATGAATGACGGACTAGACGCTTGTAATGTCTACATGGAATTGAACAAGCTTTTACATTTCTAGCTTTGCAACTCTATTTACCGATCTTATTTCAGCCATGTTCTAAGAGGGTGAATAAAGGGTTTTATAAACTGATCAGTCTTTCTCCTTGACCATGCATGCAATTAAGTTGTCCATACCGATTGCCTTGGAGGCATGGTCAAGAGCAGGGCAGAAACTATTCCTTGAAGTATGCGTATTGCCCCATAACAACTACTAATTTTGAACCAATCACCATTTGGTCGAACATTATCATTAAACTATCGGCCATGTAATTAAGTCTTGATGTAGTAACGGGGTGGTGGATAGTTCATGCGGTGATGATTCGCAAATCAAGGGGTAGGCCAGACATCAGGGACATCAAGAGAGTAGTCAAGCAGACATCATCAATATTTAATTGTTACCTCAATCCAACCCTTAATCTATAAGGTTTACAGAGAGAAGGAAATCCATGGAAGGATGGGGGAGAGAGAGTGAGAATTAAGGTTTAATGTCGCGTTCAGCAATATTTCAGCTATATAGCGACGATCAAACAAAATTCTAAATACTCATGTCACTAACTTAGTAATCCAATGCATTAAAACATGTATTAAAACTTATGTAACAGCCCAATTTCTCTCAAATAACCCAAGATGCAATCCTCCGTCACCCGACTAAAAAGATCACACGAGAAAGGGAAGATTAAGAACTTTGATTCCCATATAATACTTTGTGAAACCTATGTGGGGTAATTCCTGGGATCATTCATCCCTAATGCATGCAACGCAGGCCGATCAATCACGACGCTCGACACAAGCTGCATGCATGATGTGCTCCAGCAAACGTTTCTCTCAGAATTTTGTTGATATTTTCACTAAACTATACACATTAAAGTAATGATTTAAATTATATGGGAAAAAGAATCCCATATTAATCCTTCTCACGAGTGAGAATTGTCATCCCATAACAAGTTATATGGAATCCTCTTATTCATAGACAATTTAAAATTGTCCAATCATTACCTAACATGCAATCATTCAAGTTGTCTGTTCTATTTTCAACAGTCATTGTACAGATGACTGTAGAAGTCATGGAGCTGGAAAATGTAAACAAGCAACAGATGCCATTCTCAGGCCCATCTTTGGCTTCAGATAGTGCAATTTCACATAACATTCACCTTACATACATGTAAAGAGTGCCCTGTCTATCCTTATACAATTACTCCACCTACATTGAAAACAAGAATAAACACAGGAAGGAAGCAATCAGAGATTGCTCAATTGTATGCCCCCCCTTCCACTTTAATCCGACACTGCCCCGCCATTGTTCTGTTCTTTATTGGTTGGTGGAGGCCTAATTTGGATAATTATAAAAATTCTGTTTCAGTCACTTTTTTGCCATGCCTCACATAATACATATTCCAAGTATCAAGCAACAAGTGATAATACGATGCTTTGATGCAAGATGGTCGCCAGGGCTTTCACCAAATCCGAAAATGTGACCTGGTCATGAGACCTACATTCCTTGGGAGTATATTGTGGTGAAATTATGAAGCGATCAGTGAACTTTGAATTTTGCACCCAATTCACTGTTTTGGGGGCAATTTCATACTTCAGGACCTATGTTGTTTGCTTTGGAATGTAGAATAACATATAATATAGCCATTTTCCTGGTTCAAATCGGTTATGGACTAAGATCCAGCTTGGACAAATAAATATATCCCATTCACTTAGGTTTAAACAAAGGGCCATAACTCTTGAAACTATAACCGAAAACAGAGAACTTCACGCTGCACATCTATGGGTCACTGACCACATATCATGCAAATTTTGTACTTGTTCACACAATATTAACCGAGATCGAGCCCTACAAATCCCAATTCACAAAGATTTGAAGAAAAAAGGGCCATAACTCTTGAAAATATAAGCGAAATGTGGAGAAACTTCACGCTGCACAACTACAGGGCACTGATCACATATCCTGCAAATTTCATAATTGTTCATACAATATTCACCGAGATCCAGCCCGGACAAGTTCCAATTCACAAAGATTTGAAGAAAAAGGGCCATAACTCTTGAAAATATATGCGAAACGCGGAGAAAATTCACGCTGCACAACTACAGGGCACTGACCACACATCCTGCAAATTTCATAATTGTCCATACAATATTAACCGAGATCCAGCCCGGACAAGTCCCAATTCACGGAGAATTCAGGAACAAAGGGCCATAACTCTTGAAAATATAAGCGAAACGTGGAGAAACTTTACGCTGCACAACTGTGGGTCACTGACCACATATCATGCAAATTTCATACTTGTCCATACAATATTAACCAAGATCCAGCCCGGACAAGTCCCATTCACAGAGATTTCAGAAAAAGGGTCATAACTCTTGAAAATTATACCGGAACTCGGAAAAAACTCTACGCTGCACAACTATGAGCCACTGGCCACATTCCATGCAAGTTTCAATCCTGTCCATCAAATATTAACCGAGATATTGCCCGGACAAGAAATTCGGACGGACAGACGGATGGACAGACGGACGGACAAAGCGATCGCTATATGCCCCCCCTCTAGTTAGAGGGGGGGCATAATTATATAAACAGTTCATACCATGAAGATGGGAATAAACTATATTATTCGGACCTAGAGCAGAATGTATTCACAGGAACACACATGCCATATGCCCTGCACACACTCCACCATGTGTACAGAACATGTATGAGATGTATTAGAAGTATATAATCTTTTAAAAATGTCAAAATAATCCTATATTTTACAGCCATCGTGAAGATAAACTTTCACCTTTTGAGCCCAGAATTGAAACTGTGAATATCAATAGAGCAAACCACAAAATTTGATATTTTGTATACTGTTACCTTGACCTTCGACCTATTGACCCAAAATCAATAAGCTTCTTCAGGCCAACATGTTAACACACATGTGAGCTTTCAAGAAGATCAGTGTAGCATACCCAAGTGTTACGGAATGACAGACAGAGGGACAGAAGGAAGGACAAGGCAAAACATAATGTCACTTCATTAGTGTGACATAAAAAGAATAACAGAAAACACTGTGTTTCTACATATATCAAGTTGTAAAATTAGCCCTTGAGATGTTTGTCAAGAGAATTCCATAACTTGGCTCCTGAATAACTTAAGCTCTGTTTAAGATAATTTGTTCTTGGTCGAGGAAGGTACAGTTTGTTGTTTTCGGCTGATCTGAGGTTTTGGTTTGTTACATCATTTACATATTGAAACAGACAGTTGAGATAAGGTGGGCATAGATTATGAATGATCTTGAACATAAAGACAGCCTTTTGGTAAGTTAGTCTATCATGCACACGGGTCCAGTTGAGTTCTTGAAATAGTGTCTTGGTTGGAGTGAGATAGTGAGCATTCAATATCATTCTTGCTGCACTTTTCTGCAATTTATAAACCCGGTCCATTTGAGAAGCAGTTGCATCTTCTCAAATTGTAAGACAGTAATCCATGTGTGGGAGAACATATGCATTGTAGAATAACAGCTTTGCTTCTTTCCTAAGAAGGTGCCTATATCTGTATAGGATGCTAAGTTTGGCAGAAATTTTATGTCAAACAGAGTCAATATGGTCATGCCAGAATCAAAATGCGTCATTGGTACGAGGGAGCATGTGTTGGGCAGTGTGGGGAATTAAAGGGTTGCACGGCATACTCTGTATGATCAGTGCCCAATCAAACCAACCAATCAACCAATAGAATGATAGGTTACATGTAAGTAACTTACCTCTGCTGATATCACTGGGTCCTTCCTCATGTCCATATCTTCCTAAAATGAAAAGTAAAACAAATCTTTCAGAGATCAATTTCATTAATATTTTTCACAAGTGAATTTATAATTCTCATGAAATGAGAGAAAATCTTTGCGATTCTGCTGCAAGTGATAAACATCAGGCCAGCTCAAAAGCAAAATTGGCAAAATGTGAAGTTTTATACACGACTTTGTGGCAAGTGACTTGGTTAATCATATAAAACTATTTTGATTTAGGGCTGGTATCCAAGAGAAATCAAGTCCACATATCAATATAACTTCTAACTGACACACAGTGACAATTTCAGTGACACAGTGAAATGTTTCTATCACATTTTCTAGCTGCCACTGTGCTTCACCTTCATACACAAAATCTTTTCCTGTTCAGATACTGGAAAATTCCTTGGTGCTTAACTACCAGCATTTTCGGCAACAAAATCATTTAACCCCTCAGAAAAAGTAACAGCTTTAAAAAAAAAATCGTAATTTATTCTAGAAGAGCCCAAATTTAGGACAATGATACCCATCAAATCATAGTACATGTAGGCATATATGCCTGAACCTGAAGCCCAGTTCACACTGGAGCTATCTGTTTAGCCAAATTTCATTCGTGCACGATGGCATAAGCAGATATATTCTGTGTGCTGGCAACTTTATGAAAGTTTTTGATCAATCGTGAACTAAAGACAAATATCCACCGTGTTTGAAAATTTTGGACATGCGTGGAAGAAATGTTACAGTGTGTGCTGAATGAAAGCTATGTGCTTATGTCTTTTTGTTGAAGCGCATGTGAGAACCAGCTGTGTGGTCACATGACATTTCAAAATGATTATTATCCCCTTACCACACTGTTTTATTTCGAAGAATACAAGCTTAATAAAACCTTTCCAGTGAGTATTTTAATCCGAAGAAAATTGTGCTTGCCAACACGGGCAGCTAACATGAACCTTGTGCTTGTCCGTGATGATTTTCACCTGCCCCAGCTAACTTCTATGGTAACACTCGTGAGTTGCAGCAACAACAATTAATTGGCTCAATATTTTGTCATGACAATTCAACATTTTTATTGGAAACTCAACTTATCTCTTGAAGAACTATTCACCATATTCATTCACTATAACTCAATTTTTTTGCTGGCCATGGGCGCATATTCCCATCGATGAAAAAATGCAATTAAATGCCGGTTCATGCATATGTGCTGTGACAAAAAGGCATAAGCAAATAGCTTTTGCTTACATGTAGAACACACTGTAAGATTTCTTTCACGCATGTCCAAAATTATCAAAAATATTGGATATTTGCCTTTAGGACAGGAATGACCAAAGTTGCTCACTCACGGAAGCTATCTGTTTATGCCACGAATGTTATTTGGCTAAGCAGATAGCTCCAGTGTGTGCCAGGCTTTAAACTTTCCTTTTCCATCAAGAGCGAATAGCCTTCTACAACATGTAGCAACACTTGGTGCTTAATTCTTACTTGGGTCAAGATCAAATATGCGAAAAAGTGTTGATGCACACGTTTTGGAACAAGACTTTCTTTTGGCCCTACATTAATTGTTAGTTATGCCTTTTATATCTAGAACTAAATTTTCTGAGGGTTGGAAAAACTGTTTTTTGATATACTAGTTCTGTCAGGTCTAAGGGTTCTTGTGGGCGTTAAATAGTGGGAATTCAGAATGATTCTGGCAGCATGTTTTTGTAGTTTGTACACTCTGTTTATCTGGGATGCAAATAATTTTTGTGAACAGTATAATTCCAGTAAATTTCTGTGAACAGTTCAAGTTTCATTGTATTTATTTTTAGCTTTTTGTCTGTCTGTATGAGGTTTTCTATATTTTGTTCATTTTCCTATGAAGTAGGCTACCATCTGCAAATTGTCCGGTAGTCAGTCATTGAGTGAGTGAGTCCATCCGAATCCTTTTGTTGGCAAAACAAGGAGAACCGTTGACATTAGAACCTTGATTTTTGGCCTGAAGATACATTAGGGGACTATTACCAGCAAGTTCTGAGCTGACCTACTTTTGATGAAAATTTCTCGTGATTTTTGATGGTGATTCCGACTTAGGCCCATCTTAATATAGGCAGGATTTCAACTGGGGGTCCAAGAGTTCAGTGCGCATCGAAGTCCTAATGCCTGCCCTACTTCGTAGGTGCTGTGACATTAGTCACACTGTTCACATGTACAATATACATGTATAAGCAGTATATTCTAACCATTCTCATGGCATCATACTGTACACTTCCTACTGTCAGATATACCCTCTGATAACACCGGGGTTACAAAAGTGGTGTCTAACTTTTGTGAGCATGGCTGTCAGCCAATCAGTATTGTCCGTTACTAAACGGAGCGGAGTGGACTCTGACAGTTTAGCAGGTTATAAACTATGACAATTGGAGAATGTTTCTAGCTGGAATGGATCATCTTCTCAAGACAATGTGAGGAACAGGTCAGGGCCCACCTGCAGGGAACTACAGTACCCAAACATTAATGCCTCGTTAAGTCTAGACACTCACAATTAACTCAATAATTACACGATGGGTGTTCCTATTACAATGATCATCAGTGGTTATCTTGGTCTCATTAAATCAACTACCATTCAAATGGGTTGAGTAGCAGTCAGTATGAATGTCACTGAAGCATGCATGGTTACTGAAGTCCCTTGAAACAATGTTATTTTGAAGAAGAAAAGGACTCAACTGAACACTGTAATTATTCAACAGAGTAATGTATTTGGCAGTTCACCAAGTATCCTGGTTTAAAGATGCTCTGTACAATCAGGCTGTCAATATTGCATGATTATGGGTATTATGTGCTAGCCGCCGGAAGAATGCGAACTTCCAATTCCATCCAGCATGGTCTTGACATTAGATGGTCCATACTTCATGTAAAGATCACGAGACAAAGCATACAATAGCCAAGTCTGAGGACAAGAATGGATCTAGAACCAGAGCTTAAGTGAATTTTCTGGAAAAACCTGGTTAAGGGAGCTTCTCGACTTTGGGGCATGCATTCCTTCATAGGAACGGCATATCAGGGCGATTAGAACGGTATACGGCATGACTGTCTCAGAGCTCTGGTCGGCATAGTGGGTAGATCCGAACGGGGTGGCCTGTGCCACTCTCTCTCCTCGAGAACGGCATGGCATGCCGTGTCGTTCGTCGTCCTAACCGGGTTGGTATTAGGGCGCATTCCCAGCTTATCTGTTTCTGTGTTGTTTAATACCAGAGATGGAGTCGGACTCATTTTAAAAGCCGATATTTCCGTTTACTGCAATAAGGTGTTGTCCGTCTAAAAGAGCAGAAACAGAAAAATATAGACTACGATCATGCATGCTCATATGCCGTTTTTATATGGTTGGATGTGATCGACTGATACTGAATTAACCGGAGTGAAATGAAATTGCTATATAACGGTCTTTACAAAATATTGTGTCGACAAACAAAAACACAAATGTCGTAGGAACAAACCATTGAATTATGTCAAGGTTTCTTCACCCTGTCCATATGAATGCAGCTGTACGCGAAAAAATTGTTGTATGATAACGGTCTTTGCAGAATATAGTGTCGACAAACAAAAACACAAATGTTGTAGGAACAAACCATTAATTTGTGTCACGTCTCTTCATACTGTCCATATGAATGCAGCTTTACGCGAAACTAAAGTTGGTGTTTATATTTTCTATGGTATTGAAAGTGAGAGTTTTGAATTTAGAAAATCTAGTTATTAATTAAATGAATGTTTCATCATTTTATCTAACGTGAACTCCGAACCCCTGAATGTCCCCCGAAGTGTTGAATCAGCCTCTCGTGTCTATTAATAATGTGTACCGCACGCCTGGACTTGCATGGGGCGTAACAAGGGGGCGTCTACACTTTGTAACTGCCCTCTACATTGCACGATGGTCTCGCCTTCCAACAAGATAAAACAATTAAATATCTTCCAACATTTATCCAATGATTGTGTATGCAAGGGATGTACTTTAATTGATATACACAAATTGTTTTGTGATTTCCCGTGGTCTTGCAACTTTATCAATTGACCAAGAAGAAAGTTAGACCACTTGAAATTGACACTCGACCTCATTAATACCGCGACATGCAGATTTGGCTCAGTCATTCCGTAGGAATTGTTTAAAAGTAAGCCTGGGCTGATGCTTGAGAAATCAAATGGCGATATTGTAACAAGACTGATAATTTGTTCATCCAGGTTTGCTCTTTGATAGGTATTTCCATGGTGTAATACTTTGTTGCATATTTGTTGAAATTTACAGATACGTGTTATTCTCTTGGCCTTGGCTTCCCCACATGCACACAATGAAATTGACATGTTTTCATATGCAAATGACGTTTTCTTGGGACTATGGCTATGTGACATTTCTGACGGCAGGTGGTCATCACAGGCGATTCCAAATTAAAAGGTTAGCTAAAATACTGAAATGGTCTTCTGTTTTGGTTTAATGGTGTGGCATTTTGTTTGTAAGTTGTGTGCGGGAAATATGCTATTTGAATACAAATATTTTTAAAATATCTGATATATATATAACTTTATTTACTGAGGGTTTACAAAAATACTCAGTCAGTTTGAAAAACTGTTCTTCCCCGAGGCCCTCTAACAACAAGACAATTGCAAAGAAATAAGCTATCATAATTACACACATATAAGACAAATCTTAACAGGGAAAATAAGGATATATATACAAATGTTACTCAATGTTACTGCATGTTGATTAAAGACTTCATCATTCTGGACTTGAATATCCCAAGGGAGGGAGATGTTGTAATATTTTGGTCTAGGGAGTTCCACAACTTTGCTCCTGTATAGCTCAAGCTTTGCATCATATAGCATGTTTTGGGTCGAGGCTTAGGTACAGTTTGTTGTTCGCAGTTGACCTGAGGTTTCTCATTGTAACTTCATTTACATATTTAAATAGATCATTAAGGTATGAGGGACATTGCTGGTTGATGATTTTGTACATGAAGGTTGCTTTTTGAGATACTATTCTGTCTGGTATACTGATCCATTGAAGCTCTTGCAGAAGAGTTCTTGTGGGAGTTAAATAGTGGGAGTTCAGAATGATTCTGGCAGCACGTTTCTGTAGTTTGTACACTCTGTTTATCTGGGACGCAGTTGCATTTCCCCAGATTGTCATACAATAATCCATATGCGGGAGAATATATGCATTATAATATATAATTTTGGCTTCTCTTCTCAGAAGATGTCGGTATCTGTAGAGGATACCAAGTTTGGTGGATATCTTGTCACAGACCATATCAACATGGTCCTGCCAACTTAGTGTTTGGTCAATAACTAGTCCTAGGATCTTATCGGACTGCACATTTTGCAGTTCAGACCTGTTAATTTGTAAATGGATATCTTTGTCAATCTTTTGAAGCTTAGGTCTCGTACCAATGAGCATAATTGTGGACTTTGTTGGGTGAAGATACATTTTGTTTAGAAAACACCATTCCTCAATGACCTCCAAATCCGGACCCATTATAACAATGAAATTAGAGAATTATCTATTTAAAACTTTTTTGCAAATTATTGTAATATGTAGATTTGTCGATTCAAGTGAAAGCTATATATTTTTTTGATTGACATGGGCACTGGGATATCTTACCAAAACAATGACATCTTCTCAAGCTTTAATTTGAAGATATGTAAACTTGAATATGAACTATTGTTGTTAATATCACCATTCAGTGTGTTGTTTGAATAGCTGAGCCCTTAACGTTAAGCATTCGTGGAGGAAGAGTTTGTTGATTACTATGTTGATAATTAGCCACTGGTTAGGTCTATATGCAGTCTGTCAATTAACAGATAACAGGATATGTTGAAGTGTGATAACATGGATAATACAGTGTGTGATCGATGATTTAATCAAGGCTCAGAATTGCAGGTTATGGCAATTGGCGCCACGGCCAATTAATAAACATACATAATCATTAAAATATCTGGGTTTGTGTTAGGGCTGTCATGTCTGCAGGTACCGGGTACAGATCAGAAAATTAACACTACCCCGTTAAAAACAGCTCGCCACGAGAGCCTCAGAAAATGAATATACGAAATTGAACATCCTTTTTTTTAAAGTTCAGTTGGAACGACTTATTCATTGCCGTCAAAAATCGATGACGGGACTCTTAGCATAGCTCTCATATCCATTCCCAAATAAAATGGATACATCTGTTTAATATTTGAAAGCAATTATAGCAAAGACTAGCTCGAGGTTAATACACAGTTTACTTACGGTAAGTTCCCTAAGTATTCGTGACCGGAAGTGAATATCGCAGTCGTGAACATGAGATTGATCTAATCAAAACCCCTCGGCTTTCCCCAAGTGATTGAGACCCATGTGTAGTGTGAATTGGGGAAGAGATAGTTCTATGTGGGATGATCAAGATACATGTATACCGGTAGTTGGTTACATTCAGGCATATAGGACAGAAATAGAAAAATTATATATCTGTAAAGGGGCATTGTAAAATATGGGTTGAGGGGTGCCACTTTCGACAGGCATCTGACTTAGCACTCTGTAAAATAAGAATCGAGACAAATAAGCTGTACCGAACACGGATCTGCAGATATAACTTGTACATTCAGCTACAGATAACAAAATCGGAGATTATTGGCCATAACTCCATAAGCAAAGGCGAGTAATCCTTTGTTGGCTTGTAGAATACAACAATAAGTTTCCAAAATATAGTAGCTATACCGAACACAGTTCTGCAAATATAGTTGGTTACATTCAGGCATACAGGACAGAAATAGAAATTAATATATCAGTAAAGGGGCATAACTCTGTAAAGTATGGGCCGAGGGGCGCCACTTTCGATAGTCGTCTGACTTAGCACTACTGTAAAATCAGAACCGAGACGAATAAGCTGTACCGAACACGGATCTGCAGATATAACTTGTACATTCAACTACAAATAGCAAAATCGGAGATTATTACATCTGAAAGGGGCATAACTCCATAAGCCGAGACGAGTAATCCTTTGTTGGCTTGTAGAATACAGGAATATAAATAAGTTTCCAAAATATAGTAGCTATATCGAACACAGTTCTACAGATATAGTTGGTTACATTCAGGGATATAGGACAGAAATAGAAATTAATATATCTGTAAAGGGGCATAACTCTGTAAATTATGGGCCGAGGGGCGCCACTTTTGATTGGCGTCTGACTTAGCACTCTGTGAAATAAGAACCAAGACGAATAAGCTGTACCGAACACGGATCTGCAGATATAACTTGTACATTCAGCTACAACTAACAAAATCAAAGATTATTACATCCGAAAGGGGCATAACTCCATAAGCCGAGGCGAGTAATCCTTTGTTGGCTTGTAGAATACAACAATATAAACAAGTTTCCAAAATATAGTAGCTATACTCAACACAGTTCTGCAGATATAGTTGGTTACATTCAGGCATATAGGACAGAAATAGAAATTAAAAAATCTGTAAAGGGGCAGAACTCTGTAAAATATGGGCCGAGGGAAGCCATTTTCGATAGGCGTCTGACTTAGCACTATATAAATAAGTGTTGAAAATTTGGTGGTAGTGTCTCAAGCGGTTTTGCCTAAAATGCGGTGACGGACGTACGGACGGACGTCCGGACGTACGGACGTACGGACGGACGTACATGGCGACGACAATACCCAGGGGTCGAAATATTCAAAATAATTTACCTGTCATATGAGACAGGTGACCAAAATGTTTACCTGTCACCTTTGAGAATTACCTGAACAGGCAATCGTTGAAATTGTCACATACATGTAACTCAAGATTAATGACAAAGTTAGATGTCGCAAGACACTAATAAATTAATGACACCTTGTTTACTTGCACTTATTAGCAGGTGTTCTGAATGAATTTTGTTGAAGATATATTTTGAACACCAAAACAAAATTATTGGCTACCTGTCAATAGAGACAGGTACTTTATTTCTCTACCTGTCTCTTTCAAAAATTACCTGTCAGAGACAGGTAGACAGGTGTAAATTTCGACCCCTGATACCCCGAGGCCAAAATGGCCGAGGGGTAAAAACTGACCACTTCCGAATAGTTTGTGCAGGTCAGTTCAGAAAAACGGACGTTTTCGTAAATTAGAGTCCCCATATTAAATGCCCATACCGTTCGACAATGAAAGGTCACAATACGTCGACTGTGGTGTTTCTTTAATTTTGTGATATTTACCCCAGACAGCACTCTTAAATGATATAAGATAGACAACCACGAGACATTCACTATACTGTGTGTGTAGAATGAAGCCTAATATACTTCGGCGAAGTTCAGTGGTACGAACACGTGTGGTCGAGGGGAAACCCCGAAGCAAAGCCCGGGAAATGTTTGTTGTGCGTTTAGATTTGTCAGGCAATAATTCGCAATTGATCAAAGGATAAATAAAGCATTCTTTCTGCTTTTTAACCATTAAATTAGGTGTGAATAATTGACTGCAATGATCAGCTGACAATGAAGAGATAAGTTTCATCGGACGCCCGTCCAATTTAAAATCACAAATTCGCGTATATCCTTTTATTAGTACATACGGGACAAGGGCATATTCTGTCACTTAGACATTCTGATATTTTCTTTATTTTCTCTTCAGGACATGCTTGAACTCTTGCAGAATTTTTTTCACGATGGAGAAGATTAGGCACAACTATCCCAGTGACGCCAATGATGTTTACGTGAAAATATATAACGATCTAATGAAGAAACACAGATTACGTCATTTTCAGATTGAGAATCAAACCTAATAATTTCTTGATTGCTCTTCATAGCGAAATATTGTGGAAGGGCTTTTCAAACTGTTTATGTCAATGAAACGAACAGCAAATTAAGCAAGCGCCCGACACTATCTGAAGCCCCATATCAGGGCCAACTCGACTGAGACCGTCACCCATATCAGGGCCAACTCGTCTGAGACGATATACAATCTTCCCAGCTGGAACGAGCCCATCCCGCCATAAATAGCGGCTAAACGAAAGACATGAATTGCTTGCCCACTCTAACAATTCACTGTATCCCTTCGATCCTTATTAACAAATGTATGAAAATACTTTCATAGAATTAGGTGGGGTCTGTAGACATGGAAGAATGAAAGTTTCAACATGCCACGTGTTGGTTGTACATTTTCCCGCCATACGGAGTTGCAATAACATCACGTGATGAATACTTGGATAGCATGGCACGTGGGTCAAACTTTCGCTTGTACACGGTTCCCGCTTCATAATATATTCAGCCAACACAACCTCAATATATTATGCCTTCGTAACAGTGAGATCACGACTCTCATGAAAAATAAATAAAAACAAAAATTGGTTCAATCTGTTGCAGATGTAAATGTATTCTGGAATATTTCTGATGAAAGACAGATAGATCGATGATGATGACGAAACAGCCGAATGTACAACCGTGTTTTTATCTAATATTACCTCATGGGTTGAGCAAAATTAATTCACATTTCAGACAGTATAATTTAGAGAATAAGTAGACAGAAAACCTATAGTAGTTTATTCCATCTTTTTATTTTTTTAACTTTTAATCTCAACCCACTATTCCGACCGCTTCAGTTGCTATCAAATTACCGCCTACACTTTACACTTTTGTGTCAATAATCAAGTCAGAAGTACCGTAATATCTTCACTAATAGCGTAAAAAAAACTCACTCAAAAATTCTAATTTTCAAGGACTTTTAAGGCCTTTAATTTTCAATATAAAAATTATGCACTTTTACAAACTTTTAAGGACCCATGCGAACCACGAAACTATGACACCATGCACAATGACGCCGTTCCACGCTTTTTACGGCTATGAAGATTACGATGCAGCCATATGTCACGGTTAATCCTGCACGTCACAGCTTTCCTTTCATGATAATTCTCTGAATAATATCCTCGTTTCTATTTTATCCAGGGATGATTGAAGAGAATAAGTCTGTACTATTGCTTGCTCCTGAAAAGTTGAATACAAGAGCGCAAACTTCTTTCGGTATATGCATCACCGCAAATTCCACGGCCGTAAAATATTCTGAATCGCCGCGTTCGTTGGAAATGATACGTTTCTAAATTATTTTCGTCTGAACAGTACAAAATATGTTTTCAGTATCACAGCTGGGAATCTCAACATTCATGTCTTCGGAAAAAAAAATCTGAAGTCGGACCCAAACAAGCGCGTTTCTGGTTTTACGGTGAGGCGCACATGGCATACAATCGCCAAAATTAATGCAACGTGGGTTGGGGTTGATCGTAAGTCTCTACCCCGCGACTAAGAAAATCCGTGGTTCAAATGTCCGGTCAAACTTCAGCATTATATTTTTTTAAGACCGAATGAAACGTAACTTCCAGTTCTTCATTTTGATATTTTCAGTATAATATCGAATGCATGCTCTCTTCAATCGGCATTGTTTAACATCGCACGCCCCCGTAAACAGGCAATATTCCCAATTTAATGACCATGAGAAATCGCGGTTTAAACATTGGATACATTTCGTTTGAGACATAATGAAAATCAACTTAGCTGTTACAATTGGTTATGTTCAAAATGCTCAAAAAGTTTGCAAGGTTTATCAAATACTAATTCTAAGGAAACTCGTTGATCTGGAAGTTTTTCCATCGCACAACTACATAATATTATCAATCTCGCGACCACGATAAATCGGGGATTTTCGAATAGTTAGGACCGCGGTTTTTCGCGAATGGGCCGTTTTCGATTACTTAGGGAACAGTGTCACGTGACTTGGCGAAAAATGCCCATTTTCGAATTTACTTAGGGTCGCGAATACTTAGGGAACTTACCATAAAGAGTTTTGACAATATTGGTGTTTACATAGCTGTGTGATAGAATGACTTGCTGGCATCCATGGAAAGATTGCAAGAATGAGCCAGGTTGGATTATCAGCGACTTTTACTCTTCAGAACGTCCCCATTTGAACCTCTTTTAGCTGGCAAATTCCCATGCAGTTGATGATGCCAAGCAGAGATAAACCCCTTTTTCACCCCAGATGCAGGACTGGTCCATTGATATGTAAATGTATCCAATATTGCAGCCCGGTTTTGGCACTAGGCCAAAAATACTGGGAGTTCAAGAGAGGAAGTGCTTTGATCCTGCCTGGAATGGAGACATTTAGGACTACACGAATCATCATGATATCCAGAGAAAACTATTATTCAAATTAGCCAGAGCCAGTTTCAACCCAAATCGTTTATTATGTGCCAACAAGGCAGAGTGTTGGATCAGTTTTCATATGCAGACCGATTGTATAACCCTTGACAGGCTGGCTGGTCTCACTTCAAACCTGCGATCATAGGATGAATTGTGTTTGATTGTGCTAATCTTGTATACAAATTAAAGATTCTGACTGGTTTAGGGAGATTCTTGAAATTAGGAACTGAGTTCCCTGGTAGGGATGGCATATGCCGGTTATTCAAATGGGATACACCATGCCCAGTTTGGCGTTCTGATCTGGATGGATTAGAGTTCCAGTTAGGCCAATCCCCCCATGCTGCTGCATGTTATGGCATAAGCCATCCTTTGTCTGCCGAGTTCCAAACTGTATGGCATGGAGTTCCTAGGAGTTCCAACACAGCGCACCATGCTACTCTGTTTGGAATGCCTTATGCCAGTTCCTAGTATGCCCCAATTTCAAGAAGCTCCCTTACACATCATTATTGGCTATATTCACTGCAATGATTTAATGGAGTAACCGTCTAAAAGAAAATAACAGTTTTCGTGTTCATTTCGTTTCCATTCATTACTTTGTTGCTGAAATGAAAAAGCAATACATTTGTTCCTTTTACACAAACAATTACCACAGCGAGGCTTAACTGGGACTAGCAGATTCACCATAGATTGTGTGCACAAAGAGGCTCAATGGGGATATTCAGGTGGACCAGCATCAATGTCTAAGACATCTCTCAACAGCTCAAATGAAATAGCAGCTCTTCCCGTGCTGCAGTCAAAATGACCAGGAGACTTGTAGCAAATCTGAAGAAATCAAATACTGGCTCCTTGACATACATGACATTGGAGTTTTTTATTGATACTACAGGTAAACCACACAACATTTGCATATAAAATTAAATATTGTAACCGTTTTACATAATCATTGGATAAATGTTGGAAGATATTCATTACAATTAAACAAGATTATTTTATGATGAGAGGCTTCGTCTGACCCAGAGTGCAGTTATGCAGTGTGCATACGCCCCCTTGTTAGGCCCCATGCAAGCGGAGATGTACAGGCTATTAATAGACACAGAGGCTTGATTAAATTATTACTTGGGGGACATATGGGGGTTACGCGTTGACGATTGATAACACAACAAAACAGTGGATAAAACATTCCAATTTGCTGTACAATAAATGCTTAACCTGGAATCATCGTTAAATAAACTGTTTGTGTTACTCGTAAACAATGTAATATTGTATGAATAATCAGTTTTTCTTTGATAGACATTTTAGAAGTTGGGGACTAGTAACCAAACGAATTGTTATGGATAACAACAACTTTGTTTATTAGATTACCCAACGAACTTTGCCGACACAACTATTCTCTTACTTTATACTTAACAGTAAATGCCACTCTCCCCCCTCCAAACCACCTCAAATGAAACATGAATTGCAGGCAAGCACCTAAAAGGTGCGTGGACCCCTCAGCCTGTTTTTTTTTAGTCAAGTAGGATCAGGGCTGCATTCCGAAAAACGTATGGGCACCCAAAACTCAAATGAAACAAAAAATGAAAGTGATAGATATAATAGACTTCGTTTTCACGTGAGTGGTGTGCTGGGATTACAGCATGCAAGAAAGTGTAGCTTTATCAGTGGCAATTTATGCATTGCACAAATGTGATAAGTTTAATGGCTTAGAAACACACTGATTGACACTCTCCTAATCACTCGTTTTAAATAATTTCCAAGGTACAGTAACATGTTTGGTGACGAAAATTGAAGCATTATGTTGTACCAGTTAAATGTGTGGACACAAATATGGTTCATGCAAAAGTTTTAGGATAAATCATATGATGTAAAATAGAATGATTTAACAGCAAAATTGAAGAAAAATGTTGTCCTTCATTTAAGGTGACGCGAAATTCAAACTACACTTCTGAAATAAATATGTTTTGTGCAAAAGCTTTAAGATAAATCATATGATGTGGAGTAGAATGATTTAATAGCAAAATTGAAGAAAAATGTTGTCCTTCATTTAAGGCGACGCGAAATTCACACTAACAGGGGTTCGATACTGCAGGGATTCCCCTGCCAGTTATTTCATATTATACTTCTGAAATAAAATATGGTTTGTGCAAAAGCTTTCTGATAAATCAATGCAGCAAAATTGAAGAAAAATGTTGTCCTTCATTTAAGGCGACATGAAATTCAAACCTAACAGGGGTTCGATACTGCGGGGACCCCCTCGCCGGTTATTTTCTCTTGTACTTGGGAAATAAAATAATGTCACCAACCTGTTAGTTATTACTATAAAAGGAAAAAAACTTAGGTGATTCAGCATGTGTGTGAAAAAGCAATGTACACTGCAGGCTGTGAATAGGAAAAAGTCCAAAACTTTAACATTTAGTGCCCCAGGGGTGGAGAAATCCCCCAAGGGTAGTGCATAGGTTGAACAAGTGTAGCATCATGTAAGCCCTCAGAATATATGGGAATTGGGGAGTTCCATCCAATGGTAATCTTGAATGGCCCAGGCTTTCTTGTATTAGGGAACCTTCAAAAGTCAAAATGAAACATGCAACCAAGGGTTCCCAATGGGCATAGATAACAGTGCAAAAAGCCAAGCCATCAATAAACAAAATAAAAGAAATAATTAAAATTCATGAAATCATCATAGCCATCTGAAAATCTAATCACTTCATCAGTGAACATTCAGGAAGCTCTCACCAAAGTTTGGTCAGGCCTGACTTGATAGATCTGCAGATATTCAGCGGACAAGAACATGTTGATGGGCATAGATAACATTGCAAAAGCTGAGCCATCAATAAATAATAAAAAAAATAATTAAAAATCACGAAATCATCATAGCCATCTGAAAATCTAATCATTTCTTCAGTCAACATTCAGGAAGCTCTCACCAAAGTTTGGTCAGGCCCGCCTTCATAGATCTGCAGATATTCAGCGGACAAGAAAATGTTGACGGACGGACGTCCGGACGGACGTACGTACATGGCAACGACAAGACCCTACAGCCCTATGGGCTGAGGAGTAATAAGTGCCCACACTGAATATTCTATACATCTATTTGTCAATTTGAGCATAAAAAAAAAGACCTAAACATGGGAAAGATTTGGCGTAAGACATCTCGTTGAAAAGGTATATATACCATCCCGAACAACAGATGACAATACAACCTAGATATCCATTGTGAATTGTATTTCGTGAGTCTTTGTGCGAAATGGTGAGCCTAAACATGATCGAGTAAAATGCGGAATAAATTATATTAGACCGACCCAACAACCTTTTCTTCTCGCTCCCGTATACTGTCATCAGAAGCGCTACACAAGGATCGAGCACCGACTGACCCCACATTGAGACTTTTTAAACACGTATGCCGTTCTTCATATGCCATTCTTTATATGCCGTTCTGATAGAGGAACTCGGGGCTGATCCGGATGGTATGGCAGCCCGTTCCTACACTCGTCAAACGGGCATAACATGCCGCTCTTCTCGTCACGCTAACATGCCGTTCGCAGTGTGCCCCAAAGTCGAGAAGCTCCCTAAACGTACATTATAAAGCATTGGAGTAGACCTGATGATGATTCTGCAGGTGCAATTTACGGAGAACAAAAATGTTAGCACCTGGCTGGGGTTTGGACCCCTGACAGGATATGAAGAGTTCAATGCTCAGGAAGAGTGAGTGACTAATATTGAATAAATGAATGCTTGAGGAAAACATCTACCGGTACCATGTCACTATCTAAATGGCATGCATCCTGTTGAGCAGAGCTGAGCTTATATAGTTCCACGGCTGCTGCTCCAAACACAGCAGTAAAAAAGGTCACCGATTGACCTTGAAATTGGGAAAGAGTCAGATCTAGTAGTCAGATTTTAAGTCTGTGTTTAATCTGATCAACAGGGGACTAGCACAATACCAGCACTACACAAGCTGGATCTGTGATTGCCACTTCCTGTTTGTGGATGTTTGTCTGAGATAACCATCAACCCACAGAACTTCATGTAGGGGTTCATAGACGTCAAAATATTTTTGTAGAATTTTACCCCCTTAAAGTGTACTATTCTAATACTGTAGCATCAGCATTTTTTGCCAAAAATGAGTTTTTCATAAGTTTACCATGATTCTTGGCTTCTCTATTAAGTTTTTGAGTGAATTTTACAGCCTATTAACGGCACCCTCTCGATATGTTGCGATCGATATACTGGCTTGGTTAGTTACCGATAGCAGTTCTGGATATAAATAGCTTGAGGGGTTTCCACTGAACCGGACCAATCAGTAAGCGGTTAAATCAGCTCATCAGGCCAATCCGCAGCGAGGTTTGAATTTTGACTGGTTTGAATTTCATCGCCGGCCAGACTACCTTTGAAGTTAGGCTGAAATCGACATCGGGTGTCGAAGCAAAAACCGCAGGCTTCCGATACCAACACGCTAATTCAAAACAACCGCTGGGGATGAAATGTACGAGATTGTGTGAACGCAATAACTCGAGAACTCATCCGAATCACCAAAAGGTGCAGGTATAACCCTCTGCTAGGATTTAGGGATTACCTGGACTTGTGCAGATGATCAACGGCCTTTGTGACGTCCAGGAAAACGACATGGGCATGCACTATTTACCTCTTGGTACGCGTAGCCACCTGGCGTAAATTCGGGCTGCGAACCCCATTCAGATAATCCTTTCAGACAGGGACTATTCTCATATTCGATTTGTCTTCTGACGACTTTATTTTGAAAATATTCCCGGTCTAATTTCATTCAACTTAATTCATGTATGGACATCTGCATTTAATTTGCAGCAACATACATGTAATTCAATCAATGATGGGAAGAGGGAGAATTCGAACAATCCTGCATTCATTTTAATGGTGTCCAATAGACATGGCCCAAATGGTATCATCTATAGTTCTAATATTCTCTTTGAATGCCATCTCTCAAAGCTCTGATTAGATTTCTTGCTCCTTCTCCTCACAATGAGCTAGGAAGGTTGTTTTTTCTCTGGTGTGATGTAACACAAATATTTAATGACATCCAGACAGGGAAGGGGATCCGATATTGGCTGGCTGTGTTGTAAATTAGAGCGCTGAACAAACAGTCGGATATAGTCCTGTCAATATTCCTCAGCCAGGGCCAAGTTTGTGTAGCCTGTCTTTGTGTTCCATCAATAACTCACCCTACCTTATCCCCATCAGATCGTATAGGTCCAACAGCTGGTCACACTACCTCTCTACAGCCAATAAAACTCATACCTTTATTGTGTTTACTTTAGACCAGCAGGCTTTATAGATTTTTTGATACAGGAGATTTTGTCTTGAACCAACTGGAGTTCAGATGATTTCAACATCAAGCTTTATTACTACTGTACTCAACAACACACAAATCTCATTCAATCTACAGACCTTTTGACATGTTGGTTCTGTTTGGAAAGATCTGGGAAGAACTCAATAAACTGCTTCAACCCCATGGGCCTAGCAATCATGGTAGACCATGCAGTTCTCAAACTGTCCTTACAAGATATGTAACTGTTTGTGATATCTCTATAGATTTTTCTACTTGAGTTGAATGTTAGTGAATTGTACATTCAACTAC
This sequence comes from Hanleya hanleyi, assembly GCA_036873755.1. Classification (NCBI taxonomy): domain Eukaryota; kingdom Metazoa; phylum Mollusca; class Polyplacophora; order Lepidopleurida; family Hanleyidae; genus Hanleya; species Hanleya hanleyi. Next base: position 97,067 of record JAVTVY010034573.1, read on the forward strand.
ATGTACATCCAGAAAATAAAGCATGTTCACATGAATGTCTGGATTATACAATACAGCATCCAACACAGTGTGTGTCTTACGCAAGGTCATGTTGGAGTGAGTGAATAGAATTTAACATCGCTTTCAACAATATTTCAGCTATATCACGACGAACCAACTAAGGACCACCCAGCCCAGTTGTGTTCCTGCTACATTGTACTTCAAAGAAGGAATCTTTGAAGCAGCATCATAAACCAGACACCCTCCATCATGTTGGAAAGGTCACTTCCGCAACTTTCCAAAAATCCACTCGGTTAAAACCAAATGACTAATATTGTGAAGAAGACCATGATATACATACAATTGGCCAAAAGTGTCATTGGCATCGAGACACTATTAATTTGTCATCTTTTGGCGTGATTGGTACCTAATAGATCTCCATAACAAACATCTGTCATCAGATTGTTATGAAATGCAGCTGAATGTTTGCCAAAATCGCTCCACCTGACAGGCCCATAATTCACAGAAATAACAGTTGAACATTCATCCAGGGTTTTAAGGAGTGCCAAGTATTTTGAGTAGAACAATGCATTATTACCTTTGTCATTTATTTGGAATACAATAATCAGGGTCCCCATGAATGTTTTGATGCAATGTAAGGTCTTTAGTAATTTGATAACTTCAAACATGTTCACAAACAATTTGAGTTCATCTACTGCAAAATGTATGCAAAACAAAGTTTCCTTCAGTACGATTTGTTGATATATTTAAGATTAAGGGAGGTCCAAAAGTGATAGAATTATTTGAGAACTTTCCCTAATAACGATATTATTTGACATTTCTCTCCCATAGATTCACAGGATTTTTTAAATCCAACAGTACATGTATATGCCAAAAGAATGTAATTTTGCATTCTACGGAAACAGTAGAATATCAAAGATGCCAGGTGCAAAAGTTTAACCTGATTAAGGATCAACTGTATCAAGACCAGTTCATTTTCAGTAAATCCATTCTTGAACAAGATATGCGGATTTGATCACAGAAAACAGAAAATTGTATAAAATTTCACAGGTTTATGATCTTCAAAAGAAAGCAATGAGATAAAGAAACCAAATAGAATCTGATTATGGTCAAATGCGCTCTACATAAAAGTGTCAGTGTCCGCAACTACAAGTTCCATGGTCCACACTATGAACAGATGGTACAGGTCATGCATGTCTATTCCTGATATACCTTGGTCTGACATATTAATTAGCTCTGACCTAGAACATGGAACAGTGAAATAATAGTTAGCTACAACCAAACCTTTAATAATTAACTCTGCACAAAAAAATGAACAGTGCAATTAGGGCACAGAGAACCCCTTGACCTTGGAGTTATTTCAATTGGGCCCAGTTGATGGCAACAATCAATTGGTGAGAAATTGAGAGTTTAACCTGCATGGTGACCTAGAAAATCGGTCAATCTGACTTTTTTTTAAAGACTTCTGTTACATGGCTACATGTCAATGTGCTTTACATTTGGTGCTCCTGTATTTTCTTGAGATATAGTGGTTAATGACAGAGATGGAAATTTTGTATGTACATATGCCAGTCCCTCAGAAAAATACAGGTTTCTAATTTGGGCACCGGTAAAACTTGTAACCAACAACTTTTCCAATGATTTGCAACTCATCACGTGCATTGCTGCGGCCAAAAACCCTCACTTCCAGGTCTTGAAGCAAAGCAGACAAACCTGTCGAACACATGATCATTTCCCTACTAAAGTTATCTGCCTTAGCAAAAAAATTTTTTTTTTGAAGATGGCGATACGATCATCAGCTTCGGGAATTTACATAGATAAATCCTTCTACTGGGCTAGTACTCTCCGGAAGAATTACAACGCTCAATTTCAAAGATTTATGATATACTTCTGTTTCATAATCACATGCATGTGTGATACAAGTCTGGTTTACCTATATAGGAATACTCCTTCTTGAGATATGAAGGTAAAGAGAAAACAGAGATGGATGAACAGACATACACACATCAGAAAAAATACACCAAGGACAATTTTGCCTGTAGCTGATTAACAGATGTGTGTAAGTTCATTAAGCCTAGACCTTGAAATATGGTGGTGAATTAAGCTGACCAGTGATAAATGAACAAATTGACTCAGATCCAGAAAAAAATAAGTCAAATTCACTAGTTTACAAAATGCTTCTTCCCCAAGATTGCATGCAAATTTGTGAAATAAGTTTGGTGCTCCTAGGCATAGTCATTCTTGAGATATGGTGGTAACAAGTACTTCATAATGAATTGACACAGTTTGACCCGATGACCTGGGAAATATTGGTCAATCTCACTGATTTTCTGCAGGCCATATGAATATGTGCTGTACGTGTGGTGCTCCTAGGCATAATCACTCTTTGAGATATGGTGGTAACGAGAACATGGAGACGGATGAACAGACGCTCCGACTGACATGATGACAACAAATATCACAAGGTCAACTTGAATGAGGGGTAACAAGATAAAAAAATATCTATTAACAGAAGAATACTAACAAATAAAAAGAAAACTGAACATATTGTGTACTTGTGAAACTGTTTTCCTACTTCCACTGTTTCATATTGTATACATACATGTACCTAGTAAAGGTATGTATGTTAAACATCTCCAAGCTGCCTGTCGAGATCCAGCTATTATCCCAGTGTGACAAGACTCATTATCCATGTCAGGTAGATCTGCAGGTTACATCACCAGTAAATCACACTCACAGTAAAGAATAATATGCCATTATCTAACAGATCCATCTCATGTGAAGTTGAACCCAAGCTAGCATGACAAATGTGTGGCTGTCAATTCCTGTATAATAACAGTATAGTGTATCACACCTCGAGGTTATCCTCAAACATAGACATGTATACCCATTACCGAGGGGTTGCTTTAATGGTACATTAATAAACTATTAACAGAAATCTAATAGAGCCTGCTATTCTTTGCCAGTTGGGACATCATTTCTGCCAGCTTGAATCTGGTGTCCTGGGAATTACAACCATAAATTCATTCTGCAGAATCATGGGCCACAAAATTAGAGTGAGTGAGTGAATATGATTTAACGTTGCTTTCAACTATATTTCAGTCATATCACGACGTTGGGTCCTATTCCTTTTCACACCCGGGAACCACATGGGTGGGGTCCTATTCCTTTTCACACCCGGGAACCCCATGGGTGCCTCAGTTAGTCGCCTCTTACGACAAGCTCTCTGAGGAGATGAGGCCTATTCTTACCATGACCTGTGGTGTGCACAAAGACATCCCAGGTCAATCCCCAAAAGCCCCATGGGACCACAACATTAGAACCCTCATATTTTATAACGCACAAAATCAGAACTCTCATGATGATTTTATAAGGCACAAAATTAGGACCCTCATAATGATTTTTTAAGGTCCATTGACTAAGAAGATGCTATAGTCTCAGCCTTCCTGTTGATGAAATTAAATAAGCATGTATTATGAATGCAGGAGGAATACATGTATGCAAGTTTCATCGTAAAAAATTAAAGCATAATCCACCATATCAAGTACTTATAACTAATCCCATTGAACAGGTTGAAACTCACATATTTTGGTATGGTTTGGAGGTAAAGATTTCAGCATTGCACATTTTGGCCAAAGGATTCCCACTGGTGATATGATATTATTATTAGGAAATAATATTACCTACTTTAACATGTAATTATCTTCCATATTTATGCGACAATTTACGGAATTGTAGCAGATTTCAAGCAAGGTCTCACCATATTCCGCAGCAAGAATTACCAGCATGCTTACAGTACATGCTGGAACCATGCTGCAGAATATGCTGTAAGGTTTAACCTGTCTGGAGCATGGTTCCAGCAAGTTTCAATCATTTAAATTATACTGCAACCATGATGGAGGAATTTTACATGGTAGCTACAGTGTACAGATGTAGAGGCATTCTGCAATCACCCTGGGAATTTCCAGCATGGTTCCAACACAGGTAGCTACAACCTGTACAGAGGCATACTGCAATCAAATTGCTGGAATGCAGAATGGTTCCAGCATGATAGCCTGTACAAGATATACTTTTCGTGTTGCAATTATCCCATTTCAGGACTGATTGACAGTTTGTCTGATTTGAATTCGGACTCCAATTCATGACCTGACCTGGTTCCTATATGGCAAAAAAAAAACTAGGCGACAAAATAATTCCCTGTCTCAACCCCGTTGACGACTTTTGGGGTAATTTCTTAGAGCCTTCCCAACCCCAATGACGCCAAAAGGCGACATCGCTGCTTCACCGTCAAATAAAACCCCACTCCGTCTGCAATGTAGCATTTTACGCGAGCACCAAATGTATATATTTTTGAAAAGCCTAAACCTTCAACATTCGGATTATCAAAGAATGTTTTCATTTTGACAAACAAATAAAACAAGATCGAGAGTGAAACGAACAAATAATGGGGGAAATGTGAAATTACAAAATTTTCCCAATTTTACCGTGTCAGTAAATGTTGCTGCAGAATGTAAATTCACTCAGTCATCCCGTTCAAATCTCTCTATTGCTGAAGTATAATGTGTCCAAGAGACCATCTAATCATTCCATCAAGATGAAATCCATCAAATCCACTCCGTAAACTTTATTTCCACATTTTTCCAACACATGTGTCGGCAAATATTGGCCATTTTCATCCCGCGCCATGCTTGGAACGAACTGTAATGTCGAATTGATCAATCGCGTGCCTTCGTTTTAGTCACGTGCCTAACAACAACCAACCGAAGCGCTGAAGCAGGGTTCTTACTCTTTCACAGTTATGAAATTCCATGACTTTCCATAACTTTTTTGGACAAATTCCATGACTTTTCCATGACCTTTTACTGTATTTTTTTTTACCGAAAACGTGATTTTCCCGGACCCGCGAACTTCATTTCGTCGAATGTCGCGTGTTGTCTGTGAAATTGCCAGAATCTTCCATCAGTGCATCAGTTTTCATTTTACTATTTAGAAATTATTTTTATTTAATCAGACCCCATTAACAATATTGAAAAAACGGATTTATTGCTTTCTTGATTCTCTTTATTATATTATTCCATGTGAATTTCTACTTTTTCTGAGTAATTCCACTTAAGAGTAGCTTCCCTTTAAAGTTTTACAAATTTTACTAACACGAATTACCTCCCCTGGCTGTTGACAAGGCTTCGTTGACATCGTGCATATATTATTATTAAAAGAAATTTCACTTCACCTGTCAAAGTGCCACTTGCACTAGAGGAAGAGGTAGGCGTTGCTACACTGTCATCTTTATCACTGGTTGTAGTGGTTCTCTTGAATACTGACAACGTCATCGATACGTTCTGCATTGCAACCACATGCTTCTTGCTGCCCAGGCCATGTGGCTTTTCACAGCTGCCTCACCCATGTTTAGAAATATCAAAGCTTTTCCGGCAAACCTTGCAGCCGGCCTCGCCAGGGGTCTTCCCATGTTCGAGCCACTGCCGATAATTATCGTTACACAGCCACGATGGTCGAACGGAGCACTTTCCTGGCATTGTTTCATACTGTCGCGTTTTCCGTTTTCCGTCCTTCCCGCTTCAGGATCTGCGCGCCATTTTCCTCACAAATGCATCCTGGGAGTTTAGGGGAATTCCAAGACCAGTTATCTCCCATGATGGAAGATTCTGGCAATTTCACAGACAACACGCGCCATTCGACGAAATGAAGTTCGTGGGTCCGGGAAAATCACGTTTTCGGTAAAAAAAAAAATACAGAGAAATATTGATTTTGACCTGGCGGACATTTTCAAGTTTCATTTTATTTTTCCATGACCTCTAACAAAATTCAATGACTTGATACGAAATTCCATGACTTTTTTAGGCCTGGAAAACAATTGTCAATTCCATGACTTTTCCAGGATTTTTAATGACCGTAGAGGCCTGTGAAGTGTCGACGTGGTTCATTGGCGCAAATATCAGATTCGTCGGATGAATTATATTTATATCCAATCGTAGCTTTCGTAATATTAGCCATCCATTGTAACTATGACGAGATTGGGAAAGCCCAGGGAATCACCTTTCCAACGTGACCTAGATCATGAAAAACAACCGCTGGAAAGCGGAGATACACACCCTCCAATATGACCAAAAAAAACCCCTCAAACTCTTCGCAATTTAGTGAAGTCTCTCATCTGGAAGCTGCGTTTATTCTGACAAATGTCCACGAATAAATGAGTATTCATCAGTTATTTCTGTTTTGATAACATCCCACTTTGATAACTTTTTTATCTATACAAACCTTGACTTCGGGAGACGATCGTATCGCTTCTGTGCACTTCTAGGAATATCAAAGACATTTTTATTTGCATGAACGGGTTTTTCTGTCTCCTTGTGGGCTCGCACAAACACATACCGCGTGCCAAACAACTGCAGAATCTTCACCGGAATGTCATGAAGGGGTCATGCTTCCGTCTCCGAAATTGGCAGTTTGAGACGTTGTGATCTCCTTTACCATCAAACTGTCGCAGTGTTCGGCTATGATATTTCCAATTGTTTCATCTGGATTGGCTCTGACAAACCAAAGAAAAGTGTCACTCCCGTTGTCTATCACAGGTGCTTCTATCTACCATTCTACGGTACTATAGAACGGTAGATAGAAGCACCTGTGTTGTCTATCGACAAATGCAAGAAAATTCCAGTATTTAGGATAGCGCGCCAAGTGGCGGAAGAGTTGTCTTCCCTCGCTGAGAGCGGTTTCCAGTTCATCACAGAATTTTGTAACAGGGTTTTCCGGGGTTTTTTTTTCATTGACGGGAAAATCGAGTCGGCAGAGAAAAAAAAAGGACCATTTGGATTTTTTTTTTTTTTTTCAGAAAACCTGTTTTTTGGGGTCGGCGGATCCGTAAACCAAGAGAATAAAAAAATCTGGCCTTATTGAAAATTTCTTCTGTAATCAATTATAATCCAAGTAAGATTAGTTTGTTGAAGAAATGTTCACTGGCCTCCAAAATTGTATTATGTGGCAATGTCAGTTAATAGCATCTACATGTATTCTGTTTATCACTTCAATTCCATATTTTATTTCTTCAGTTCTATAAAGAAAACTATATATATATTTCTTGAGATCTATTAATCATGGGGATTCAACATTTGGCATGATTCTTTGATTAAAGAAAATAGGGATGCTTCAGTTTTCAAAAGATTTCCTTGTTTCCGCACTTATAACGTTTAAAGGGATATTAAACCCTTGAAAAGAGTATGTTGTAAATGAAAGAAAGTTCCATCGCTGTCCATAGCAGTATATTTGATTGAGAAAAATTATAACATCGAAAAATCTAAAAAAAAATAATGAGGAATAGAACTTACAACCACCGTACAAAGATTATCTGTTTTTTGCTCGGTAAAAAAAAATCGGAAAAATAAATAAAAAATACATGTACTTTTGGACAGTGCAGGAACTATTCTTTCATTTACAACATACGTTTTCTAAGGGATTACTATCCCTTCAAAGTAGAGCCTTAACATTTTATCCACGTTTTTCAACTGAAAAAACTCTTCATAGAAGAAGATCTAGACAGAAATTCTAAAACATGAAGTATACTCTGCAAAGTTAATCAATTGAAAAAGTTGAAATTTGAAACTGGAAACTCATTTTATGTACAGACATGCTTTCAAAATGAGATAACTGTCAATCTCACGGCTAATGTATTCACAGTTTTCTAATCCTGGGGAAGTAAGCTCTCTACAATCATGTGTATAGTACTCAGAATAAAAGAACAAATGCCAGTGAGAGTGTGAAAGTCTGAAAGCAAGACATTAACTTTCTTTTGTCATATTTTAACATGAATTGCAGGCAAGCACCTAAAAGGTGCGTGGACCCCTCAGCCTGTTTTTTTTTAGTCAAGTAGGATCAGGGCTGCATCTAGAGCCAGTTTAGTTTTGGAAAACATATGGGCACCCAAAACTCAAATGAAACAAAAAACGAAAGTGTTGTTGTTCAATTTGAAAGGATTTCTGAAGGAAATACTCCTAGAAAAAGCTTCTGGAAGCCTCAATATCGATCCGATTGCATGGCTGGGTATTGAATTTCATGTTAATAAACCTCTGTTTTGTGATTGATCACAGGCTCTTTGCGCCGAAATTCACTTAAAAAAATTGGACCCTCAATAATGAATTACCAAAAGGAACTGGGAGTTTGGGATCGGAACCTGCAAAAAATCCCTGGATACCGTATATAACAGACTTCGGTTTCACGTGAGTGGTGTGCTGGGATTACAGCATGCAAGGAAGTGTAGCTTTATCAGTGGCAATTTATGCATTGCACAAGTGTGATAACAAGTAAACACACTTATTGACACAGGCCCACCCTTATCATTATTTGGGGGGGGGAGGGGGGAAGGGGGGGCATAAGCTCCAGGTATGCAAACTGATTCAAAATTGCACACAGTCAGGCTAAAAATGGGCTCTCCTAATCACTCGTTTTACATAATTTCCAAGGTACAGTAACATGTTTGGTGACAAAAATTGAAGCATTATGTTGTACCAGTTAAATGTGTGGACACAAATATGGTTCATGCAAAAGTTTTAGAATAAATCATATGATGTAGAATAGAATGATTTAATAGCAAAATTTAAGAAAAATGTTGTCCTTCATTCAATGAGAATCATGAATGGACCAGGCTTTCTTGTATCAGGGAACCTTCAAAATTCACAACGAAACATGCAACCAAGGGTTCCCGATGGGCATAGGTGACAGTGCAAAAGCTAAGCCATCAATAAATTAAAAAATTTAAAAAAATAAAAAATCATGAAATTATCATAGCCATCTGAAAATCTAATCATTTCATCTGCCAACATTCAGGAAGCTCTCACCAAAGTTTGGTCAGGCCCGACTTGATAGATCTGCAGATATTCAGCGGACAAGAACATGTTGATGGGCATAGATAACAGTGCAGAAGCTAAGCCATCAATAAATAATAATTTTTTTTTTAAATCATGACATCATCATAGCCATCTGAAAATCTAATCATTTCATCTGTCAACATTCAGGAAGCTCTCACCAAAGTTTGGTCAGGCCCTACTTCATAGATCTGCAGATATTTAGCGGACAAGAAAATGTTGACGGACGGACGCCGGACGGACGGACGCTAGGACGGACGGACGCTAGGACGGACGGACGTACGTACATGGCAACGACAAGACCCCACAGCCCTATGGGCTGAGGGGTAACAATCAGTCCTTCCGAGCTCTAAAACAGGATGTATAAATCATGAAGGCTTCTTCCATACCCTTTCAGATTTAGCTGATCAGATGGAAATAAGTGTATCATGTGGTTTTGGATAATTTCACCTGGGGTTCAGTCTAGTGTGATCTCCACTTCCCAATCACCAGCACCTGTGAACAGGTATGTGAACATTTACATCACAACATTGAACAGACTTCCTCTAATAGAGATATCACGAAAACTGGCAAGGTATTGATTCACCATTAAGGCTTTCCTGGGACATAACATACACATAACAATGAAGACATAGCATGATTGCATGACAGCCAGTATGTTCTGTCACGAGAGAAATGCAAGTTAAAATGAAGATGACATTATCTTCAATAGCGGACTACATTTGTATACATGACATAAACAATGGTAAAGGCAACAATACCCAAAACTCCTCAGGTGGATCAGCAAGTTAGATATAGGCTTACTGTATGATCACAACAACCAGGAACTACTTTTCATATGGCATGTTACAAAGAAATTCTGGGGCATTCGGAAAATGTAAATCCTGGTATTTTTGGTTTTGTTCCTGTTGTATTCCGCAGATTTGATATTCCAGTTCATGTGGTGCAAAGAGATTGACATTATAATGCGCTTGTGCAGTACAGTTCTTACACATATCCTAGCTTAATTGTTTTCTATGACGATGAACAAATATTTCTGGTTCTGATTCATGTAGGTGTTCATGTTATTTTTGGGCGAGATGAAATTTTGCTTTATTTTGGAATTCACACAGACCAGTTTACGTCGAACATTGTAAGATTGTCAAGCAAAAACTTGGTTGTGTTAGGGCTCTCATAGTTCAAGAGTCAACCCATAAGTTACATTTTAGATAGGAACCTGCTCTAATTGAATCCAGTAGACCAAATTTTCAGTGAAGGATATTAACCCAGACATGCCAAGGGCTTTCAGAAAGAAAACTAGCACTGTCACTTGTTACAGAATCCTCACTCAGAATATAAAAAAAAGTCATTTTGAGAAGAGAACGCGGAGCATACCCTCATTATTCGCCAAGGCCCCAAGGCTTTAGATCCTGTTGACTTGTTAAATGACAAACTTTATCTCAGAAGGTCACAAGAGTGTCATAATTAACTCTCAGCAACCCAGTTTGACCCCAGGAACAAAGAAATGGAGAAAAATTCCCAAGGACTACCACTTTAAATAGTGGCCATGTTAAGATGCTACCCCATTAGTAGCAGTGGTGATAATTTACATAGCTTGGTGGAGTTTCACTGATGGTCTCCTAACACACTGTGCCTGCTATAACAAGAGTATCAGCAGAAACCTTTCAATGAGGCACCGAAGTTGTCTCCATTGATAACCCTGCAAGTTTCTAAGAGCTCTCAGAAGCAGGCAGATGGGGATATCAAACTAAATTACTTCCTCCTTTTTTAACCCCCTCAAAATAATATTAAATTACATCGAACAAGAAGTTCAATGGCTTCAAAGGGCCCCATGGTTTATTAGAGCCAAACCAGAAACCTTACAATCTCAAAATAACATTTGGTCTTTTTTTCTATGAAATCCATAATAAAGTTTGATAGGAATTTTCACCAATTGAATTCAGACTACTGCTGTTTGCAAGGGAAAAAGTCTTGGTTTCTGTCAGGAATCAATCTGTTGAATCAATGATGTGCCTATACTTCTCCCACAAAACTCATTTTTAGTCAGAAATCAAAGTTTTTAATATAAATTTGAACAAATCAATTGGGTTTCCAGAATATATCTGGGTAAAAGTTATTCTCACCGATAGCTAATTTCTAGAAGCAGAAACCGATAATACAGGTGGCGGTACATCATGCATGCATAATTACATACAGTAGTCGATATTGTTCAGCTTGAAATGGGAGTATCTTGCATAATGACTGGAGATTGTACTTGTATAAGCAGAATGCCAGAGGCAGTTTATCAAACTGGATAACAAGATGATTGATGAAACTCATACTCTTATGAAATTGACAGGAAATTGTAATGGAGCTGCATACATGTACACTTGGGATTATGAGCCCTCGTGCAGATAATTTTACACACCCTCTTGATTTTGTCTTTATACAACTTATACGATGCCTCGTTATCTATGGTAATGTATATATTTGTTGAAAGCACATTTCTCGAGGAATCCAAAAAATATAAATTTATAGACTATAAATTGGTTCACTGTGAAGCTACATGTATTAGAATTTTAACAAAATTAATTTAAAATATGAGCCTTCTTTTTTAAATGACTAAATTTTCGGGGTACGGACATTTCCCCCAGTGGACATTTCCCCCAGCGGACATTTCCCCCATGGATATTTCCCCCAGTGGGCATTTCCCCCAGTGGACATTTCCCCCAGTGGACATTTCCCCCACCTTATATTTTCAGGTTATTTTGAGGCTTGAACATAGTTTTCAAATAATTTTTTGTATATTTTTTATTTTCTATATATATATGGATTTCCACATATGTTTATGATAAATGAGTCACATATTATACAATCTTATAGCATATTTTAAAACAATATAACAATTTTTACATTAGGTTTTACGAGGAAGCACATTATATATTATATAGCACACAGTATAATGGATCACATTGTGATAACATATAATATTCATATACATAGTATATATTTCAACATTTTAAGAAAACATTATATCACATAGTGGTACAATAAAAGATGTATTTTCAAACAATTGTTCAGCACATAGGGTAAAGATAACAATTGATGTTGTGAGGGATTAACCTTGTATTATGGTTCTTAATCAGACTTCAAATAAAAATAAAAGAATAAAAATATAGGTGTGAGGATTACAGAGAATGAATAAAAGATTATTATTTAGAAACAATAGGTTTAGGTGTGAGGAGTTCTGAACTTGAGCACCTTTCAAGTTGTGAGGATTATCTCTGCTGAGAGAAGCCATTTGATGAGAACTACAGTGAAAGTTGAGGTAAAAAAAAATATATAGAACAAAATTATATTATTTAAAAATACATCTTTTATTGTACCACTATGTGATATGTTTTCTTAAAATGTTAAAATATATACTATGTATATGAATATTATATGTTATCACTATGTGATCCATTATATTGTTTAAAAATGTGCTATATAATATATAATATAAACAATTTAGTTTTTGCCAAATTATTTGAAAATTATGTTATATTAGCCTCAAAATAACCTAAAAATATAGGGTGGGGGAAATGTCCACTGGGGGAAATGTCCACTGGGGGAAATGTCCATGGGGGAAATGTCCGCTGGGGGAAATGTCCACTGGGGGAAATGCCATGGATCCCAAATTTTCAATGAGGTATTCAACTTTATTGTGACTTACATCATTATTTCTGGTAGAATAAAATGCCAACAGGAAATCAGTGTCTCGATCACTTCTATTAATTTTAGTCTGGTTCTTATTTTATTGACATTTAATGAAAAGTTTCTTTACAAAATCGACAGTTTTAAACTTTGAAGTTTAATTGAAAACAAAACAATATAATAATCAAACAATCGTACAAATTTATTTTTGCCTTCAGTGGTGATTCAGTGTGAACACAGAATGCAGTAACTGAGGTGAGGTAACTTTTCAGCACAAATACCTAAACCGTTCTCTTGTAAATTTGCCCAAAAAAAATAAATAAGAATTGAGAAATTGAACAAAAATGCATAAGGTGAATAGATAGCTTCAATTTGATGCTAAACTATTTCTCAAATGGAAATCAAAGTCAACTATTTAAAGACAATAATAAGTAATGATTTCAAACATTATAGTTGGGCATATATTTCAAAAATAATGTTTTAACTCTGATTTTAAGTAGAGTTTACTGCACAGATCACTGCTGTTCTAATGATAGCATTACATGACCAATTCCTTTGATGATCAACTACATGATCAGATCAGAGAAATCCATCCATTTAGCTTTTCAAATGGGAAATGTACATTCCCTTCTAATAGCCAATCAAAATAAAATTTTGAAGAAAAGTCATAAAAGGGCACTTCTGTTTGATTTTCCAAATATGGACCAAAAACTATTTATTGACCACCAAACCATATTGTGAAGAGACACTGTGTCATGACAAATGCATGCATGTGTTCCACATATTGTGTAAAGATCATATAGTCATGTAATTTGGCATATTTAGACATAGTCATTTTTTGGATACAGTGATAATATCGTATCATAGATGTATGGATAGATGACAAAGCTCATTCCATCATGTTTTCAGTCTTTTCTTTATTTGATGTGAATACAATCACCCTACTAAATACAAATCACCCCCACTTTTTCCTACGAAGTAGGCTACCATCTGCAACTTGTCCAGTAGTCAGTCAGTCAGTCAGTCAGTGAGTTCATCCGAATCATTTCGTCAGCAAAATAAGGAGAACCGTTGACATTAGAACGTTGATTTTTTGCATGAAGGTGCACTAGGGGACTGTTACCAGCAAGTTCTGAGCTGACCTATTTTTGATGAAAATTTCTGGCGATTTTTGATGAAAATCACTGGTGATTCTGACTTGGGCAGTGCCCATCTTTAATGTAGGCAGGATTTCAACTTGGGGCGAGAGATTTTCAAGAGTTCAGTGCACGTCGGAGTCCTAATGCCTACCCTACTTCGTAGGTCCTGTGACGTTAGTCACACTGCCATGTGTGCATGAACAAAATTCAATCAGTCATTCTCATTACTTTGATCACCCTTAGAAATCAGTAAAAATAATAAAGAAATAATGGATTATCTGCATGATTGTGTGACCATGTTGTACACTTACTCTTCTAATAAATTTGACTACCCCATAATTTTATGGTGGGAATTTCAATTTCTGTGATTGAATCATTAGATGATAATTACCCTAAGTATTAAAGGAGTAGATCATGTTCATTTATAACTGTGAGGAAGTGCTCTAACTTTTCATAATAACTCATCAGGCTAAGATAAGATGGACAATGCACAAAATAAGGATCACCATAATATTTGTACACATATTGCATCATTTTTGTATGTACGGTATCCTATATCACTAAATTAGTACGGAAACGAGCCTCTTTCCATGTTTAAAACGTAGGCTTATTTCCCAGTTAAATTTCTTTGGTTTATCATATGAAGCAGAATTTGCATAATTTCTGTGAAATATGAAACAAACGGTGTCAGGACAATTCAGCACACGACATTTCAGTAAGCGACATTTCAGCACAAAGTGAAGGGTGTGACATTTTGGCATGCATGCCAAATTAGGGCATATATTTTTGTAATATATATTTAACATATAAACAGACCATTTTAAGGGTTACGAAGTTGTAGATGCTTGCAGTTGCCCATGATTATTCGCGACATTTCGGCAATTTTCCACATATTAAGGTAGATTGATGAGGTTTTTACTGGTAATAGAATAATTACAACATATCCAATATCACATTGTGTACATGTACCTCAACACTTGTGGTTTTGCTTTTTGCTTTAGGACACCATGTCATTCTAAACCAACTGAATATGTGGGAAAAAAATTGCCGAAATATCGCAGATATTTGCGGCCAAAAAATCTACAATTTGGTAACCGTTAAAATGGTCTGTTCATGAGTTAATCATTTGTTAAAAAAAGATGTGAAAATCTTAATTTTTAGTATAATTTGGCCTGTAATAAAAAAGGTGCCAAAATGTTGCGTGCTAAAATTTCTTACTCTCCACTTTGTGCTGAAATGTCGCGTGCCAAAATGATGCTTACCAAAATGTTGCTTAACAAAATGTCATGGATTGGGAATAAACATGGAGGCTCACCATATACTTTCATTGAAATGGTAGCAGAATAAAAACTAAATGGAGCCTTTCCAACCTATGTCTAAGAGGAGTGTGGGTGGGGAATTGGGGTGAAGGCAGAAATTATTCTTGGGATTCCTCTCCAAGGCATTTATAAGATTGCCTTTTAGCTGGAGGTGAATAGGGATGAATTTGTGGGAGAACCATAAGCATAAACTCTAGCCTAAGGAGCCTACTGTACCGTCCAACTGTTGAATCAGACTGTGACCTTTTGCTTATGTACCGTATTCCACTTTGAAATGCTAGTACTAGCATAAATGGTTCTGTTGTGATAGAAATTCATCTTTTACTTTTATCCTACTTTGAGATGTCTGGATAATAGTGTTAGGAAATTTGGCCTATAAATCCATAAATCTCCATATTATAGCTCCATAGGTGTATGGATATGAATGTGATCTATACTTGTTCCGGGACATCACACATACATATAATCAGCTGGTTCAGTGCCATGTATCAAATTTCCAGTCCAGTGTAATCATGCCTGGTATATTGTGAGCAGATGAAATATTGAAATATTCATGGGATCTTGCAAAAAAAAAAAAAAAAAAAAAAAAAAAAAAAAATCAAACGAAATGCTTCACATGTCGTAAAGCTTTCAAACAAAGAGTTGTGCTTGGAAACAAGAAGCGGTCGATCATCCAGATCACAATGGGGATGATATGAAGTCCTGAAATCTTGATGGGGTATAGGCATTGATATTTATAAAGCGGAGAGCCCTACCAGAATGGGATCATGTTTAGTTGCTGCATGAATAGAGTCAGGTTGATAAAGTGGGGATATTTGTAACGAGTGATCAGGGCTATTTGTAAAGGCTCCTTCCATGACATGCAAGAGCATGAATCTCCATGCAAAGCCGATATTAATAATTCTGCCTTGTGCAGCAATTCCATAGGCAAATTTACACACGCTGGAAATGATATTCGCGCATCAATGCACATTGATGTGACTGATCTAAAATTATTTCAAGTCAGTCAGCAAATTTCTAACATCATTCATTTTTTATTGCTCTGTTCGGCATCAGACAATGTTTAGGATAAACAATGAATGAGGGTAAACATAAACAATGAAGATAAGAGTACTGTTCTATATTTTCATGCCTGTCAGATGTTTCCCACAAACTAGAACAATTCTTATGAATAACAATTATGATAAGTCTTTATGGGTCACAGTGGTATTCTGGATGTTTGTTGGAGGTTCACTGACAATGCATGGTGGGCAGGGGCACCCCTGTTGCAAATTCCTCCTACAATTAAGTCATGTAGTGCCAATTGCCCAAAAATATACATAGAATTGAAGAAGAGTATCTCCTTAATACATGTAAATGCGAGGTATTTTACACACATTTGGTGCATTTGTGCACTCAGGCAAATTTAATTCCTCGCCAAAAATTGAGGTAAAATTGGCTGAAATTTGAAGAAATATGTGTACCAAGTTTCATAATCATTCAATGAAACCTGACAAATTCAGACAACTTTTCAGTACATTTTGTCTAACAGAAAACCTTATAATTGGCATAATTTGGACACAAATTAATATTTCAGCTCATAAATAGCACAGGTGCATCCCCCAATCATAAAAAAAAACATGTGTATCAAGTTTCATAATCATCCATTGACAGTTGACAACTCCAGCAACTTAGTATGTACATATACAACTCAATCATTTGCTATAATTTGGACAAAAATTAATATTTACTCTAATCAAAAGACAAATGTGTATCAAGTTTGATAATCATCCAGTGACAGCTCACAACTGCAGCAAACTTTCTATGTAAGCTTACAGATGTACATGTGCACTTCAGCTAAACGAAAAACTCTATCATTGTGATTTTAACATTGAAGCTCCCATGGAAACCCCAGGGGTAGTGCCATAACTGAAAACCCAGGTGGAATACCAACCTCCCCATATCTTTTTTATATTTGTTCCGAATTTTTCTTGAATTTTGTTTTTTAATTTTCTAAACCAGAAACCTTAGCATTTCCAGGCCGTGACATCCTCTTCCCCCCCCCCTTTTTATCTCCCTTTCACTTCATAAGAAGAAATAAACTAGACTTAACGTTGACAAAAATTAATATTTCATGTCACAAATAGGAGATGCAAATCTTCAAACATGTCTACAAAGTTTCAGAACCTTCCGATAAAAATAGTAGAAGTAGTTGATTACACTAGAAACTTATCTGTACATGCAGGCCCTAATCTAGCACCTCTCAGCGTCCGATATTCGGACGCTGCCGTTGGCTTCGGGTGCCCTTGCCGCTGGCAAAAAAAAAATCATTACCCGGTGACCAGTTTTCGTCATTACCACGTGTTGCGCGAAAGTCCAATTTTGTGTGCCTGGCAGACTTCTATCATTGGAATTGTGACCTCCATTTCTGAAATATTATCTCAAATCAAATTCCCATATACAAGTTTTAATCTAAAAGAGTAAAACGTAAAGTTTCTCTGTCATTCACTTTCGTTTCGGCTCTCGACATCACGCATGTTCAGGGCCACACGCTTATGGTATTGCGTCCTGGTTAGGGCCCCAGAACCAGGACAGGAAGTGCAAGGCGCTGTTCAAGCAGCCGCTCAGCTCGTCGCAAAAGAATTACAATGCCAAACTCCACGTGATATGAAAGGGACAAACAGCGGGCTCTAGACAAGTCCGCTGCCTGTACGATGATGCTAACATCGTTGTTTTGCCGGCCATATTAGTCAGAAGGAAGCGGCTAGTCCCACTGAGGCAGATGACACCAAGCGTACGTACAACGCGTACACAGTTGCATGTGCCTATCAAATTACCTCCGTTGACGAAATCAAGTGTTTATTCATTGATATCCTTTGATCTAAATTAAGAAATAATGGCATATCTTTGGAACACAAATTCTGCAAGACAATATAACATTTTGAATAGACGTAATATTACTTTCACAGGCAAATACTGAAATAGACCTACAATTGAAATAAAATTGAGCATTAAATTAATTTCATTTCACTGGCTTCTATAATTTTTATTTACTAACTTCATTTTGACCAATAATTTGAAAATGCAAACAATTTGTAAAAAATTACTACACATAAAAAAATCTGAAAATACAGACAGCAATTATACAAAAGGCATGGTGAAACTTGTACCAGAACAATCTATACATATTTCGAGGTTTTAAAGAGATTTGGATAACCAGAAGTAAAATGAGGTATTGATAATTGTGTGTATATCAATCAGGATACTAAATATTCTTCCATTTTATCTGTGTATGGGGTTTTATTTATTGCTGAAACTTCAGAAAAGAGTTTCAAAATGCTTTCAGAGAGCATCATTTATCAGTTCATTCACAAAAAAAATCCGCGAGCTGCGAGGGGGAAGGGGGGGGTCTCCCCCCCCCCGCAGGCTCTCATGGCGAGCGAGGCTTCGCAACTTTGATTGCCCCTCAACCGGATTACCAACCCCTGCCTTTCATTTCTAAATTAGGGCCTGACAT
The DNA here is from genome assembly GCA_036873755.1 of Hanleya hanleyi. NCBI lineage: Eukaryota > Metazoa > Mollusca > Polyplacophora > Lepidopleurida > Hanleyidae > Hanleya > Hanleya hanleyi. Next base: position 115,572 of record JAVTVY010034573.1, read on the forward strand.
GGGAATAGATCCTGAAAATGGCAAAGTCCTATAAAGTTCAAAATGTCATAAATATGTCTAAAAATATAATTTCGCCTTGTAAATAGGACATGCACATCTTCAAATCATAGGTAACACATATGTAAAGTTTCATTGAAATAGAAGCAAAATCTTAGGAGGAGTAGTCCGGACAAAATAGTCTCTACATGGAAATAGATCCTGAAAATGGCAAAGTGCTATAAAGTTTAAAACATCATAAATATGTCAAAAATTATAATTTTGCCTTGTAAGTAGGACATGCACATCTTCAAATCATAGGTAACACATCGTAAAGTTTCATTAAAATAGAAGCAAAATCTTAGGAGGAGTAGTCCGGACAAAATTGTCTCTACATCATACATGGGAATATATTTTGTCTCTACATGGGAATAGATCCTGAAAATGGCAAAGTCCTATCAAGTTCAAAACGTCATAAATATGTCAAAAATTAAAATTTTGCCTTGAAAATAGGGCATGCACATCTTCAAACCATAGGTAACACATATGTAAAGTTTCATCAAACTAGAAGCAAAATCCTAGGAGTAGTAGTCTGGACAAAATTGTGTCTACAGACAGACGGACAGATGGACAAGCCGATTCCAGTATACACAGGTCAAATGATTTTTCCTCGTAACGTTTATTGAAAATGTCATAGGTGGCGCTGCTGGTGTGGTTCTAGTCAAAAATGAAAATTTGCATACAATCACATTTTATCCATATCTGCACCTGTACAAAATTTCATGGTCCAAGGTTTAGCAGAACCGGAGATCCAGCATATGCACCCAAGTCAACCAGCCTCTCCCCTTAAGCTTGTTTTGAAAAATTCGACAAATAACCATGTTGTAGCCCCATAAGAGCAGGCAAATGAACATCCTCGATCTACTCCCTTAATAGAGCGATTGAGTTATTAGAGATTTTACCTCAATCAAATTAGAACTGATCATCGAAAATATTGATACAGGTGCATGTAGACATTACTGTCAAACAATGGTTCAATAACAATGGTTCATTAATTAACTCCTTGCCCCATGATGACGCCATTTGACACCCCTTTCTAAATCATACAGGCTTTTCTAGGCTGCCCCATAGACCTTTTCGGTGATCACTTGTAAATTGTCAGGTACAAATCTATTGAAGAGCTGGGGTCAAATGTTTATCAATTTTTTTTATTACTTTTAAAGTGACCAATAAGTTAGCATGTTTAATATTTTCTGAAATAAAATATTATTGAGTGAGGTTAACGCGGCAGGGGGTTTTTTTAGGCAGTTTTTCATCGTGGTATTCCCGATGAAAACGAATTTGAATTGAGTTTTTGCGATTTTTTCAAAATTGAGTTTTGAGCTAGAAATTTATTTTTCTGGGGTTTTTTGGGAAATGCGCGCCGTAGGCGTGGAAAAAAAAATTTCATACAAGATTGAGTTTATGTAATACAGGGGTGAACAAAAATGCCCCGATCACGGGAAAGTTCTTGCGACCGAAAGTTCACAATACAAGGTTGTTGTCACCTTCGTCTCTCGTGTCACCTTCGTCTCTATGTCAATAAATGTCCGTATGAGAGCCCACTCTTCACGTCATCTCTGCCACTTCCCGGGTTTCCGTATGTTTGTTTAGCTGCAGACACCGCGTCTCGTCATGGGATATCCAGTGAAAATGGAACACGCTCACGCGGATTATTTTTCTTGTCGTTGACTACAGCGCCTCTACAATGTCGTAATATCACGACATTATAACGTTTTACGTTAATAAATCTTATCTCATGACAAGGGAGACAATTCGCTGTCGAGTACCGCCAGATATCTGTGGCATCGAACTACTAGTTTTTCGATGAAGTGTTCCTGACAATATATATTTGTCATACTCTGAAAATGTTTCAACTTCTTTGATCTGTTGGAACTCTGTTTGAACGAGTATAATACCTGCCTCACGTCGAAGTGAAGTGCTTCGCCCTGTGTTTTTTAGTGGAAAACAAGCAACATGCAACCTCTGCCCTTGTCACGGTAAATTGAGAATTTATCGTTTAGACTTCAAAACTAACGAATAAATTATTGTAAATTAATACAAGAATGCTTGCGAGGCATTTCTGTCAAAATCGTTCATCTTGCTTTATTTCTGCCCCGAAATTAACGCATTATTGCTCCTGTGACAGTGTCACTTGTTTTTCTGTCATAATGAAGTCAGTTTGAAAGTACTGACAAAAAAACATAAAGCGGCATATTGGAAGGTGAGAATAAATTTTATAAATTCAATGCACTTACAATGAAAAACGAACTTGGTTCCGTGGTGTGTCGTTTCAATTCATGCTACAAAATTCGCAGGGCTAAAAACGAGAGGGGGGGGGGGGGCTGAGGGGAGATCATGAGATGTATGTGATCGCAGTGCTCCCATCACCATTCAACGGAGGTCGTTCAATGAAAACAGTGACCTTGGCTTACAGGTAAAATAATAAAAAAATAAAGATAAAACAAGAGCAAGTTGTTTTCTCAGCAAATATGGAGCACTCATGTCTTGTAACATAATTTGTCTTTCTCCAACAAAGCATGACAGTTTCAATACTTTCGCCAATTTAATACAAGAATTACATTCTACGATTAAAACAAAATAAAAATTGAGTTTTATCATTTTTTTAGATGAAAAAGGCCAAAAAATTGAGTTTTATCACTTTTTAGATGAAAACGGCTAAAAAAATTGAGTTTAGTGACATTAATATGCGCACCAATGGCGCGCAAAAAAATTGAGTTTTACAATATTTGAAAATGAGTAGATGAAAAAAATTTGCCTAAAAAAACCCCTGCGGGGTTCGCCAGCTCGAACTGATGCCAGGTGGCCACGTGTACCAAGAGGTAAATGGTGCATACCCGTGCCGTTTCTGGACGTCACAAATGCAACGTCATAATGTAACAACATTATAATTGTTCGTTTTATGACGCCACATCTTCTTTACCTGTTGGAGCACTAGCGCCACCTAATGTGGCTGGCGATCCTCATTAATTAATTAATTTATTACATAAGGCGTCAAGTGGCATCATCATGGACTAGGAAGGATGTCAAATGGTGTCACCATGGGGCAATGGTAGTAAGCTTCCATGGGGCATAGAGTTAACAATGCTGCAGACACAGCAAATATATTAAAACCAAGCTAATATCTGTAGTAGTTCTACCATACTGCTTCACATGACCTTCATTGAAGTACATCTTGATACAATCAACAAATATGGTTTCTCTGATATTAAGCTATATACTGAAGCCATAAACTGACAAACTAGGAATCCATGATTGCAAGACCAGTTATTGGAAATTTCATGGCACAGCATTGGTAAAGAATAGAAAATACAACATTGGAGTATGACTTCAGCAGGGCTGTAATACATCAATCTCTTCCAGACAAACAAGCATCACTTAAGCACAATCGGAATCGAACCCACATCCCCTCCAATCTGGGCAATTGTTCTTGCCATCCGCGCTATGCCGGCCCATTGATTCCCAAATGAGAGAGGGGAGGGGGTTAATGTCACACTCAAGTTTACTTCCCTCATATATGGTGACATCCACTTTTAATGGTGGATGAAGCCTGAGTACCCAGAGAAAACCACCACCCGTCGGCAAGTAACTGGCAAACTTTCACACATGCAGCAGCGGGGCTCGAACCCATGTCGGTTTAGCTGTGTAATGCAAGTGATCACCAGCAATGCACCTTGGACCACTCAGTCACTGAGGACCCCTATCCCAAATTAAGGTCAACATCTTTTGTGTTGCAATGTCATTGTGTGAAACTGAGATTCCAGATATAGAAATGATGAGTTGCAATGTGTACAACCAGCTTCATGATATAGAAATAATGACTATGGAGTTTATTGTCATCTTGTCTGTATTATTAAGCCAGTTACATGTTGTAACACCAAGAGAAAGGGAACCCTGGCCTCCCTTGAGACAATCTATGGAAGTACTACCTATGAGCCAACAGACAGTAACAACAAATCCATGCATGGATCATTGGAGGTGGGTTCAATTCCAGCTGACAGCCAAATCATTCTTTCTCTCAAACTTATTTCCATATACAAATTTCTTAATGGGGATTAACTCTGGACATATGAAATCATCATTTCTATAGTATGGAAAGAGGAATCCAGGATGTGAGGACCTGTAATACAGCAGTTTTACGGATTAGCAAGTATTTGTAGGACAAGAAAGTGAGGAGGGTAAATATGGGGGAGGAATCTTGAATTATGCAGAGCTGAGGTATTTAAGTCTCCAATCCACAGGACTGCTGTCCATTACATGATCAATTACAGTTTTGTCCATGCAGACGCAATAGATATGACAATTACGCTTGTCAATCTTTTAACAATATAGTTGGATGATAAAACCGCAGCATTCCCTCGAGGGTAGAAGGAGATTAATCAGTTGTTTGTGAAGCATGATCAATGAGGGGCACGTGTGACAAGCGAGGGCCCTCACAGCTTGGGTCAGCCAGCGTTTATTGGACTTCTAATAAATACATCTGCTGCCTTCAGGTGCTGTTTTGTATCATTACTGTGATGTAACTCGTTCAGTGCCCAGGGCTCTACCATTCTGTTAAGCAGATGGTTTGGACAATTTACCTCGACTCGATGAAATTATTACAGTGATTATACCCATTATACTACTAGATGTGATATTTATGAGCAGGTTGAGTGGACGAGAGGAGAGGAACACCTCCGGCACAGAATCTGTTGCACAATCCTTCAATATTGATCTAGTGGCCCGCAGGCTACAAAAGCTGTTATAATATTTACATAAGGCAAAACTGATCTTTCAACCATGCCTCATCCCATCTGATGAACGTGACATTTCCCCCATCTCACAGTCCTTAAATGATTCAAACCATTTTCAGAACTAGTGAAGTATTTTTTTTCTTTCCTCAAGGACATTTCATTCTAGATACGTTCCAACTGCTGTTTACTTAAGGTACAGCAGATACTAACTATACTTGGAAACAAACAATTCTGAAGAATACATAAACAGCTCATAAATGTTTTTTGTATATGAACAAGCGGAACAGTGTTAATGGTTCTTTTTGAACACTGTTACCATGACCTTTTGAAACATCAAAAGGATGACGGACGAACGGACAGCACAAACACTATATGACTCCCCAACAGTGTTGGGGGAGACAGTAATTAAATTGTCCATTAGGCCTTTTTTTTTTTATTGATTGGTTTACGGATCCGCCGACCTTCATTTTGCCAAAAGTGAAATAAAAATAAAATTGGATTTTCGATTTTTTTTTTATTTCTGTCGTATCCGCCGACGTGTCACATTTGCTGACCTCTCTGTCGGAAGAATAAAAACATAAAATTCGCAATATTGGTCTCATTTTAATACTTGCTGTGCGTAAAACATCTTATATAAATTCTTCACGCTCGAGTTCGCACGAGTTCAACACTCTGCAGACATCTTGGTCTTGGAGGCGGGTTACTTCCCTTGGTTACAGTGGTGGTGGTTTCCGACTTCCATGTTACCTTCGGCTGTAGTTCTGGGACCAGACATGACATCATTTCAACGGCGCAGTGTTTGAAGCCAAGATGGCGGGTTCGGCCTCGCGGTGGTTTTCACTGACTCTTAGACAGGACGCGACCGTCCTTTTCAAGGGCTTTGTCGGTCCAGTAACTGCTGGGACGGTGGGGGACTTGGTCTTGAAGGAGATCAGTGACAACCGACGACATATCTGCCGGCCTGTCTGTCCAAAATAACAGCAGGAAACACGACTTGTCCTGTCAACACCCCTAATGAAGTGTTGGTTTCACGCAAAGCGACTGATATTGTCGCTTGGTTGAAGGAAACGTCCGTCATTGATCTTTTGGTAAATGTCTTGTAATTATTACACTGGCTATTACCTGGATTTGACATATCATTTTTTTTTTTTACCGCCCTCTCGTGTCTAAGAAGTTTGTCAGAAAGTAAAAATAAATAAAGTGTGGAGGCTTGATTTTATTTTTATTTTTTTTCCATCCTCCATCTGGACATTTTTGCCAGAAAAATCCGTAAACCAATTAATAAAAAAAAAAAGGCCTTATGATCAATATATAGTTGTAGATTTGAAGATACTGAGCCCTGCTGCACACACTTTTACACACTATCTAGAATTTATACTAAAAGTATACCTCATAGATATGGTAATGTATATATTGGCTGAAAGCGCATTTCTTAAGGATTCCAAATATATAAATTAGTTCACTGTAAACCTGTAGGTTGTGAAGATATTCAGATTTAAAAAAAAAAATAATTTAAAATTTAATTTTAATTTTTTAAATGGTTATTTCCAAAAAAATATTCAACTTATGGTAACTACAAATTACACCATGATTTCCTGTAGTAGACAACTCCAACAGAAAATCCGTGTCTCAGTTTGATCAATTTTGGTCTAGTTCTGATTCTATTGACATTTAATGGAGTATTTCTTTACAAAGTCGAGCAACTCACAGTTTTGAACTTTGAAGTTAATTGAATTAAATGTCAACAGAATAACAACTAGACTAAAATTGACAAAACTGAGACACAGATTTCCTGTTGGAGTTCTATGATATAAGTTAGGATAAGTTGTATACTTTTTTGAACATAGCCATTTAAAAATGAAGGTTCATTTTTTAAAATAATTTATTTTAAATTTGAATATCTTCACAACACACAGATTTACAGTGTACACACATATATGCATATATTTGGAAACCTTAAGAAATTTGCTTTCAACAAATATATACTTTACCTTAGCTAGAAGGCATACTTTTAACTTTATAAGATATATTCTAGAGGATGTGTAAAAGTGTCTAAAGGTTGGCTCAGTATCCTTAAAGGTGTTCATTCACGCAAGACAATTCCCATGCTGCTGTCCTGCACTGTGGCCAGGTTATGCATGTAAGCTTATTCTACTGTTCATACTGCTCAACAGGCTGTTCGTTTCCCATTTCACAGTAAAAATGCACTGCTGCAAATGAGAAAGGTTAGACGACAATATTTCAGGAAATGCAGGGGGTGTAATCAGTCATATCAATAACTGCCAAGTTCAGACAATGCAGGGTTGGGCAATACAGGGCTGGGCAATGCAGAGTTGGACTATGTGGGGTTTGGCAATGCAGGGTTGTACAATGTCGGGTTGAAAAATACAGGGTTGGACAATGCAGGGGTAGGCAATGCAGGGTTAGACAATGCAGGGGTGGGCAACGCAGGCTTGGACATTACAAGCTTGGATAATGCAGTGATAATACTAGAACTCGTGGACTTCGAAAGGCTGCCGTTATTCGTGTATTTTAATGTTGTGAGTTTTTTTAACTTTGGTCTGTGGGCGTATATAGTTCTGAAAATGCAAAGAAGTGTTGTACATGTAATTTTGTTCCGACAGATGTATATATGATCAGCTCGAGATGATCGTGCTATTTCACACTGCATGAAAGAATTTATTAGTTTCGCAACTTTTTGCACGACAACACTCCAGATGAGATCAAGTAGGACAGTCTGAAATTGCAACTGCAAGGTTGAAAAGGTTAAAAGAGATGATTGTGACTGTTCATATGAGTACCATGAGGATCTTGAAGTACATGGGTTCATACGGCCCCTAGCCCCGGGTTAAGCGGAATTAGACACAAGTTATGAAACGTAGCGCCATAGATCTTGCACGCTACATTCGTATTTTATAAGTTTCTGCAACAATGTTTTGTGACGTTGATTAAAATCGTCACATTTAACACAGGATCTAGCAAATGCTACTAAGCGAGATATGTATACGCCATATGCAGGTCCCACTGGAATATTACTGTCCAGAAAGGGATAGTTTACAATGTCGAAATTGTAATCATCTCTCTTGTCAAAGTCAATGAGAGAGTAACTCCACTTCATTTTAAAAGAGATACAGATCTAAATATGATGTGCCTGTAGGGCTATCTGTTGTTTTCTTCAAATCCAGTGAGGCTGGGAAGAACCCCAGGAATGCTCCAGGTATAGTCGTTTCTGTCCGAGGAGCCGAGGCCTATTCTTATCATGACCTTGTGAGTGCACGAAATCACAGCTTAACAAAAACCCCTGTACTTAAATATAGTTGATGCTTTCTTCATCTTCCTCATGTGCAGAAACAACTGGGACACCCTAGTTCAAGTTTCAAGTTTCCTAAGTTCCCTAGTTCCAAGTTCCCAAGTTTCAAGTTCCAGCTCCGTAATTCCAAGCTCCAGTTCCTCCAAGTTCCAGTTCCCCCAAGCTTCACCTCCAAAGTTCAAAAGCTACAGTTCAAAAGCTCCCAGACCTAAAGTTTCCATATATGATACACACCTGGTTGTTTAAGAGGCATAACACATATGCCATTGTCAATCAGCCCTTATTATAATGTTACTTATTATAATGTTACTGTCTAGCCTCTTCAACACATGTTTTGAATTGTTGTGGAGCTCACTGATTATAGAAGCCGCATCTAACACCTACTGGAACCAATTTTTTGGGGGGATTAGAAGTTTGTGAAAACATCCTTCAGGATAGCACAGATCGGCCATGGAAAATAACTTTAAATGGAAGGAAGTCCTGTCCATCCTCTGTGGAGGAACTTAGATTACACACTTCCATCTTATAATTTTAAAATCGATCTGTTTCTTTTGTGGTGAAACTTCGCTCACAGAAAGTGACCATCCTTCTTCTCTCTCAAATTCAAATGCCCATCTTATCAGATTTTTGGAGGTCGGAAGACCATGAATATGCGCCAGGATAGCTGTGGGATCAGGGAAAGTAAGTGAGGAGTAGAGGGGGTTTACCATGCCTTTATGCAGAAATAATTGGATGATTTGCTAAATATTCTGTTGAAACATAACTTTTTGAGCTATGTGTGTACTAACAAATGTAGTATCGTGGTATGCTTGAACTGGGGCTATTCGGTCAACACATCGGCAATAAGCCGATGATATGCGACTGAACTTTCTCTTACAAACATCACAAATGCGACCGATCAGATTTCTTGTATTCATCAAATACCCGTCTTGTTCCCCTGATGATTCGGACTGTCGCATTGACCCTCTTGATCACTAGATACCTCATATATATCGAATTACCGCGATTCACTTACACATCAGCAGCCAAAATTAGAGATATCCATGAATGGACGGCAATTAGTTTCATTTTAAAGATTTCTCAGTTATGTAATTCATATAATCGTCAGCATTGGTTAGATTTTTTACCCCTCGGCCAAATTTTGGCCGAAGGATAGTCTTGTCGTCAAATACGTCCGTCCGTCCATCACACCGTTCTCGTTACCCAGATATCTTTAGAACAGCTTACCCTAGGCACACCAAAATTGCAGTGCACACTCATATGCTCGTGAAACAGAACGCTATTGAATCTGGACCCGATTGGTTGGAAACCTTGGCGGCCATCTTTAATTTATTCGAAACCGTTAATCTTGTGTACCTCGGGTACCATTTCGCTGTTCAGTGTAGCGTCTAGGCCGTCATTCATAATCCAGCTGTCGTCCATTAGAGAATATCCGCGTCCATAATCCAAAGACCTATTCCATATTCCATATAACAGTATTAGCACTAAATTCAGAAAGACAATCATAGTATACAGAAACACAGGCCTGTTTCTTGCAAGAGAGAAGCGGTCAACAGTGTTCAATGATGCCGGCAAGACATCATGATGTTCCAAAAATATCAAATCCGTATCGCTGATCAGTATTCTTAATCCATAATATTCATTGTAAAGTCGTCATCTAAAGAATGATGTATCTCAGTCACGCTTTGATTGGGACTGTTCATATGAGTACCATGAGGATCTTGAAGTACATGGGTTCATACGGCCCCTAGCTCCGGGTTAAGCGGAATTAGACACAAGTTACGAAACGTAGCATCAAGAAACGTATCAATGCATCAAGAAACTTCGAAGGAATGACCAAACCAGTTTCCCTGATTCAGTGGAAACCTTGGCAGCCATCTTTAATTTATGCAAAATCTCAAATGATATATATCTCTAATACCATTTAAGTGTTCTATATGAAACAGCGTCGACGTATCAAGAGAGTCTTAATGAATAACCACATCAGTTCCTCTGAGTGGTGGGAAGGATGGGCGGCCATCTTTAATTTATTCAAAATCATCAATGATCTCTATCTCTGATAACGTTCAAGTGCTCGATGTAAAATGTGGTATACATCACGATGCATCAAGAGACTTACGATGAATGACAGATCTGGTTCTTTGATTGGGCGGAAATCTTGGCGGCCGTCTTTAATTGATGCAAAATCTTTAATGATGTATATCTCTGATATCATTTAAGTGTTCTGTACGAAACTTGGTATACATGTACATCATTGATGATTCAAGAGATTTATGTAATGAATACCGGTTTCTCTGATTGGACGGAAACCTTATGGGCCATTTGTAATTGGAAAAAATTTGATAATCTGTTGGTTCAAACTGAATATATTATGAATGGCTGGCGCCCTGAGCCGAGGGGTTTTCAGATGCGCAACTTCGTAATATTTCTTGGCGAGGTTCATTCGCTGAAACCGTCACATGTTCAGCCTGTTTGATGAGCCTACCGCCAAACGGATATATATATATATGTTATATATTAATATATTATATCCAACATTATATGGCTGTGTCAGGAGCAATATTATGTTTGGAATATAACACCTATACAGTGTTACAAGTATTGCTCCTGATACAGCACTATATAATGTATATAACACTATCTTTCAACACTTTCTACGAGAGTTATGTTTAATAACCTTTGATACCGTGTTTTCCCTCGTCCATCGTTTATAATATTAAGTACAACACTTTCATTTTAAGAGTGTAATATAAAATATCAATATACCTCTGCTAGAGCCGCCCTGCAAATATCTTTCCATAGCCTGCCGAACCACATCCCTGTAAAGGAAGACTGCGTAATTTGTTCAATGATTTGCCTGTGCCATTTTGTTTCTAATTATATATTTAATTTGCTTAGGTTCATTATTGTTCGAATGTATCAGTAGAAATAGTCTGAATGTTACTACTCAAGCATTGCCTTGAGATACTATGATTTCCAATGGTGTTTGATCAGGATTATCATAGCAAATGATTAGTGTTTAATACAAACGTTATCCCCCCTTCCTGTTTATTCTGTTTTCCAAGTTCCCCAAGATAATCTACTCCATATAAATCTGGATATATCAGTTTGTGGAGTGAAGTTGCATAAATACTGCCTCATCATGTGGAGGCTTCAAAGCTGCACATGAGATATCAAGTTTATGTCAAGTTGCCCAAGCACCTTGATAAACAGAAAGGTCAACATAACTCTATAGCTATATCAGCACCATATATCACTTGAAATCATCCACTGCTGGGACTGTCATAAATTACAGGAAAACTATTCTTCAAAGGCCCAGCGACCAAGCTCCTGGCTCTGAAGCTCCACAGCTCCAATCTTGTTGTATATTAATTGTTTTCTTCACTTATATGACTGCGTATCACGTTGGGCACACCGGTTCTCATCAATACCGAAGTTAAGCAACGTTGAGCCCGGTCAATACTTGGATGGGTGACCGGGTGCTGTACTCACTGGGCTGATCAGTGTCCAGGATAATAGGGACTGTAAGCACTCTCATGTTCTGGCACAAATAGGCACGTGATATGACTAAAACATTGTTGAAAACAAAGTGTGATCAGCGTCCAGGATAATAGGGACTGTAAGCACTTTCATGTTCTGGCACATATAGGCACGTGACATTGTTGAAAACGACGTTAAATCCTATTCACTCACTCACTCACTCACCCACCCAGTTGTGGTCAAGAGGTTATGAAACTCTCCAGAATAGCTATGGGTCAGAGGAACTGAACCCCTCCTCTCTTTAAATAAAAAAGCCAATCTAAAAGATTTTTGGGATCAGGGCGGTGACATGCAGCTACATGTATAGAATCTGGGGAGTAGAGGAGGTACATTACCATGCGCTTATTGAGCAATGATAGGATGATTTACTGAATAAAGAAAACATTTTGAGTTATGTAAGCATGTCGTGGACGGTTGGACTGGGGCTATTCAGTGACTTCATCTATGTTCAGTCATATGACATTAAGCCCGGGACAAATGCCCATATTTTCTCTTATAGATGAAATATTCATGAAAGATTGTTTTAACCTTCAGCTTTATTTGTATTCAACACCAAGAACGCACAACACTATAAGAGATAACAAATACTCGCAATGGTCTTCTGTAATTTGATCACATTTATCGAAGAAAATTCAGTCAAGTGCATTCGGCCTTAGAGTGTTGAACAAATCAGTCATAATCTATAGTAAATCCTATAATAATTCAGTCATACTGCCAGTGAAATTTCAATCACCGCCCAATCCTGTTGACAACATTTAATTCGAATAAATTTATTATCTTCCAAAAATTACTACATTTCGTTTCATTTCAAAGATGTCGCAAGTCTGTGATTCATATTATCATTCGTTGGCATTATTTTGATCGTCTCTAATGTGGGGTGGTCTTTTTTACTATTCGGCTAGATTCGGTCGTTGAAGTCATTAAACGAGTTCGGCCTGCTTACCAAATGTCTACCGCCTAACAGGCGGAAGCACAAACTTATCAAAGTAAGTTTCCCTGACTCTAAAGGCGGCCGCCAAGATTTCCGCCCAATCAAAGAAACCAGATCTGTCATTCATCGTAAGTCTCTTGATGCATCGATGATGTATACCAAATTGTACATCGAGATCCGAGTATCAATGATAGAGATCCTTCCAGCCACTCAGAGGAGCTGATGTGGTTATTCACTGCAAGTCTCTTGATACATCGATGCTATATACCAAGTTTCGTATAGAACACTGAAATGGTATCAGGGATATACATCATTAAAGATTTTGCATAAATTAAAGATGACCACCAAGGTTTCCGCCCAATCACAGAAACCAGAACTGTCATTTATCGTAAGTCTCTTGGTGCATCGATGATGTATATGTATACCACATTTTACATCGAGCACTTGAACGTTATCAGAGATAGAGATCATTGATGATTTTGCATAAATTAAAGCTGGCCGTCCATCCTTCCCACCACTCAGAGGAACTGATGTGGTTATTCATTGCGACCCTCTTGATATCCACGACGCTGTATACCAAGTTTCATATAGAACAATTCAATGCTATTAGAGATATATATCATTTGAGATTTTGCATAACGTAAAGATGGCTGCCAAGGTTTCCAGCGAATCAGGGAAACTAATTTGGTCATTCCTTCAAAGTTTCTTGATGCATAATCTATACCAAGTTTCACACTGAACAGCGAGAATGTACCCGAGATACACAAGATTAACGGTTTCGCATAAATTAAACATGGCCGCCAAGGTTTCCAATTAATCTGATCCAGATTCATTCGGGTTCTGGGTCACGAGCATATGGATGTGCACTGGTGTGCCTAGGTTAAGTCGTTCTAACGATATCTTGGTAATGAGAAAGCTATGATGGTCTCGCATAGATTAAAGACAGCCGCCAAAGTTTCCAACCAATAGGGTTCTGGTTCACGAGCATATGGGTGTGCACTGCAAGTCTGGTGTGCCTAGGGTAAGCCATTCTAAAGATATCTGGGTAACGAGAAAGGTGTGATGGACGGACGGACGGACATATATGACGACAACACAAAGTTTAGTCGCGTATCATCGGCAATACCGAATAGCCCCAGTTCAATCATACCACGACATTGAATTTGTTAGTACACACATAGCTCAAAAAGTTCTGTTTCAACAGAATATTTAGCAAATCATCCAAATATTTCTGCATAAAGACATGGTAATGTACCCCCTTTACTCCTCACATACTTTCCCTGATCCCACAGCTATCCTGACGCGTATTCATGGTCTTCCGAACTTCCGAAAATCTGATAAGATGGGCATTTGAATTTGAGAGAGAAGGTTGGTCACTTTCTGTGACCTCATAGCTATCTCAGCGAAGTTTCACGACAAAAGAAACTGATCGATTGTAAAATTATAAGATGGAAGTGTGTAATCTAAGTTCCTCTACAGAGGATGGACAGGACTTTCTTCCATTTAAAGTTATTTTCCATGGCCGATCTGTGCTATCCTGAAGGATGTTTTCACAAACTTCTAATCCCCCCAAAAAATTGGTTCCAGTAGGTGTTAGATGCGGCTTCTATAATCAGTGAGCTCCACAACAATTCAAAACATGTGTTGAAGAGGCTAGACAGTAACATTATAATAAGTAACATTATAATAAGGGCTGATTGACAATGGCATATGTGTTATGCCTCTTAAACAACCAGATGTATATCATAGTTGGGAGCTTTGGGCCTGTGAGCTTTTGAACTGTAGCTTTTGAACTTTGGAGGCGAAGCTTGGGGGAACTGGAGCTTGGGGGAACTGGAGCTTGGAACTACGGAGCTGGAACTTGAAACTTGGGAACTTGGAACTAGGGAACTTAGGAAACTTGAAACTTGAACTAGGGTGTCCCGAAACAACTTCCTGGATCAATCAAAATCGATAAAGATGAAATGTGCATGTCCACTATAATTTTCACCCAGCACAGTCAGTGTTGCACTGAAAGTTTAAGAATTTACGAACTCTGACATTGGGACAAAGCATAGCAACGAATGCAAAATTTATTTCTGTGAAATGCAGGTCTGTGCTCCACAACATCGGACATTTTTGAATTCATTGTTCAAGACGGTCTGCATTACGGGACGAGTTGGCTTTGGACCAGTTGACTGTTTATATGGGACGACTTGGCAAGTCTATTTACTTGTTTTTGTTTATAATATCGATCTATAAAAACTAAAATTATTACTTCTTTGAATGTAGATAAAGATCCCTCAATTCATTGTTCAACTGGCTGGACCTAAACTCTATAGTAACATTTGATTTTGTTACTGATTTTATTATGTTGACAACGAACCGAAAGTTTTGGCCGCCCGACCTAGATTACATCGCATGGTTCCTGCTTCAATAAGTGAAGTGACTCACCGTTTTGCCCTTGTAGGCCTATGGATTAAATAAATATTTGTCAACCTCCCTGGTCATTTATTTCCTCTGTATAGCTCATTTTATTTCCATAAACGCCAAAAGTAATAACAATTATCGAGCTGGACTTCCGCCGCCATTTTTAGAACTCCGGCATGATAGCAAATAACGACAGTTACGATTGGATAAAAAAGGGCATTCCTGGGAATCCCCACGCTACCTCCGCCAATGATGAGTATCTACACTGAATGCTTGCCCTTGATTACTGCGCTAAGTATCATGGGAGATGGTTGATTTCGATTTTATCGAACTACCGCCATATCTCGTTGATCCGAGATTTGGCCGCCATTACCCTCACAATCAGCGTCAACAGAGTGTATTTCGATGAAGAAAAACGCACTTTCTTTAGTTCCAATCACCATGAAATTATAACGAATTTCCAGTTCAATGTCTTGTCCACATTTGGCACTGTGAACGTAAGTCCCAACACTGCTTTGTTTTTTCGCAATCTTGCGGACAAAGCGATTTTGGCCCCCACGAGACCAAGCTGATCCAATAAGGCTGTGCGCGAAGCGACAGCCTTAATAATAATAAAGAGAAGCTTGAAACCCATCAGATTGGCAGCGCTTCATGTGTATATATTAAGGCAGGGGAGCTAAATTATGTGCACCTAAATCTGTTAAGGGGAGTGACAAGGGGAGCTAAAAATCGTGCTTCTGAAAATTTTCAGAGGAGTGATTTTCTCACTTTAAGAAGATATGATTAAGGCAAACAGAATACTAAATTTTTCACACTCCTTTTTCGCTAGACTTCGGATGCTACCGTCCTCCAAAAAAAACACAACATTGTTAATCAATGGTATTATTTGACTACCGATAAAGAGATGATAGCTGGAATTTCTTATGAGCATGATCCTCTATAAAATTGACAGAGTGTATGGTACCATACCAGTGTGATATAATGAGCTCTAATGATTATCTGTTTGGATTTCCCAACATATCAAGCTGAGAAAAATATTTATTGATCCAATCAATTTGCCAATGGCCAACCCCATATACCTATAATTACTGAACAATGTTTTTTTAAGAACTAAAATCTTTGGAACTAATGACAAATAGAACATCTTTACTGGTCTCAAAATATGATTTTCAGCTCACAAGAACATACTATGTATTTTTTCAAGATATTCATATTTTTACTGGAATTTGGAAATATGTTGTTGTTACTGCTGCTAAACAGGCTTTATATTCAGGCGGAATGGGCCGTAGCTCAACAGGGCTTCAATTCGATTTGTAATTCCTGGAATAATGCAGCATTTTATATCAGTCTCATAAAATTTGACTTACGTGTCCATGTGGCGCCGATCACCCACGATTCACAGAATGAACTTTTTAGGTTGGACAGATTACCAACGAATGAGCAGGGTCCACATGAGAAAAACTGTAGCCAAATTATATGTATTGGAACTTCAAACTTAGTACCGGCATTTAATCTTGATATTTAGTATACTAGTGAGCGTAAAGTTCAACTATGTGTGGGGATGTTGAGAATTTGGAAATAAACAACCTGTATTCATGGAACATAGCAACAGGGAACGGTTTTAAAAGAGACAGGGCGCAACCTAAAGCCCGGTGCACACGAGAGCTTTCAACTGAGCTAACGACCTCAATTGCTTGTCAGCTCAGGGGCTAGCTCTCGTGTGGTTTCAGCGCACACAGTGAGAAAAAGGATCACCGGTTTCCGCAGAACACCTTCTTCGAGATCATGTGATAGCTCATTTTGAACAGCCGTAAAAATCACGTGAATTCGAGATACGTTTCTATTGGCTGGTCAAACATGAGGCAGCACCTAAAAGATGCAACAACCCCTCAGCCAGACAGTTTTAGTCAGTGTATATTGGTACACAATGAATGAAAAATGCATATGTAAAAGCCTGAAAGATTTGGTTGAATGCAGAAGATGCTTTAGCAGTGGCTTGTAAAAGATTAAAATATGATAAATTCAGTGTGGGATGTTGGATGCATTGAAGGATTATAATAAATATTTTGACATAGCGCGTACGAAAAATATGGCGGAAGAACAGAAATATTCTGAACAAAAATAAAAGGCTTCAAGCCATTTTGGCTTTGAACCCTAATAATAATCTAAACAATAATAAAAGTCTTTGATAGCAATAACTGTATGAATCCCTGTGTACCTGTTGATTGTCTGTCTCTTTCCATCTGTGATCAAGCAGAGGATGAGGATGGGTGGATGGCAATCCAAACAGCCTTGTGATATGAATAATATGTTTCATGCACCCCAAATTGTATATCTGTGAGTTTGAAATTGGTGAAAATCTGGTCAATGGTTGTCGTAAGATCTGTGGTTGCATGGGGTGATGTGGATTAAGGGAAAGAGCCCACGCTCTTGGAAGAAGTCGTTTATCTTGGTTGTTTCAGCCGAGTCGACAGCAAAGTCATTGTTGAAGTATGACAACATTAGTCGCTGAACAGTGGCCCCTTAGTGATGTAGAAAGTCCGCCCAATCAGAGAAACCAGTTCTGTCATTCATCGTAAGTTTCTTGATGCACTGATGATGTATATCAAATTTTACATCGAACATTTGAACGGTATCAGAGAGAGATCATTAATGATTTTGCATAAATTAAAGATGGCCGCCTATCCTTCCGGTCATTCAGAGAAACCAGTTCTGTCATTCATCACAAGTCTCTTGCTGCATCGATGATGTTTACCAAATCTTATATCGAGCACTTAAACGGTATCAGAGAAACCAGTTCTGTCATTCATCGTAAGTTTCTTGATGCACTGATGATGTATATCAAATTTTACATCGAGCACTTGAACGGTATCAGAATGATTTTGCATAAAGTAAAGATGGCCGCCTATCCTTCCGGTCATTCAGAGGAACTGATCTTCATTGTGAATGTCTTGATACATCAATGCTGTAAACCAAGTTTCATATAGAACACTTAAATGGTATTCGAGATATATATCATTAAAGATTTTGCATAAATTAAAGATGGCCACCAAGATTTTCACCCAATCAGAGAAACCAGTTCTGTCATTCATCATAAGTCTCTTGCTGCATCGATGATGTTTACCAAATTTTATATCGAGCACTTAAACGGTATCAGAGATAGAGATCATTAATGATTTTGCATAAATTAAAAATGGCCGACCATCCTTCCCGCCTCTCAGAAGAATTGATGTGGTTATTCAGTGCAAGTCCAGTCTCTTGATACATCGATGCTGTATATCAAGTTTCGTATAGAACACTTCAATGGTATCAAAGAAATACATCATTAAAGATTCTGCATAAATTAAAGATGGCCACCAAGGCTTTCACCTAATCAGGAAAACTGGTTTGGTCATTCTTTCAAAGTTTCTTGATGTATCGATAATCTCTACAAAGTTTCACACTGAACAGCAAAATGGTTTCCGAGATACACAAGATTCATGGTTTCGCATAAATTAAAGATGGCCGCCAAAGTTTCCAACCAATCGGGTCCAGATTCAATAGGGTTCTGGGTCATGAGCATATGGATGTGCACGGCAAGTTTGGTGTGCCTAGGGTAAGTCGTTCTAAAGAAAGTTTGATAAAGAGAAAGCTGTGATGGTTTCGCATAAATTAAAGATGGCCACCAAAGTTTCCAACCAATCGGGTCCAGATTCAATAGGCTTGTGGTTGACCACCCAACAATTCTGTATACCAAATTTGAAGTCTCTAGAAGCAACGGTTCGGTTTCTAGATCGATCACAAGAATTGTTGACGACCGGACGACCGGACGTACATGCCAACGACAAGACCCCGCAGCCTAATAGGCTGAGGGGTAATAAAACTGCTGAGCTGTTGGCTTGCGTTCACCGCACACGCTGAGGATTTGGCCTCGCCAGGCAAAATATCAAACAAGTTTGATATTTTTCTCCCGGTCTCGTGAAGCCAAAAACTCACCAAAAACTGCCCGCACACAAGGGCTAGCCCCTGAGCTGACAGGCAATTGAGGCCATTAGCTCAGCTTATTTAGATAGCTCTCGTGTGTGCCGGGCTTAAATGGGCTGGGCACATTTGTAATCGAGCAGCCCGACATTGTTTTTGTGCCATGCCGTGCATATGAGCCTACACACCATACGTGTCAACGGTAGTTGGATATTTTAGATGCGCTAAAAAAGGTGCACCTCGATCGAGAATAAAGCGTGCAAGAGCGAAAAAAAAAGTGCGCTTTAAAAATAAAGCATTGAATGGGATAATCCTTTCAGAACTGAAGTACACTAGATCCTGGGATATATCGTGTTATCTCATATTTCCCAAATAATTCAAATACATGTACCATGAAATTAAAAAGTTATAATTTGGTGGACGGTTGAAGTGACAATAATCACTTCCAAACCCATTATCTAATTCCCAAAAGAATTCAAACAAAGAATAAACAATGAAAAATGAGCTGTATGGTTATCAAATTCAATTATGAACATGTTCATAAATAATCAAAGCAAAATCAAAGAAAGAGAATATCACTTGCACTTCTCTAGACCATCATTTGACAACTATGATTAGCTTCCTGGTAATTGTTAAACAGAGCCATAAAACATTCATAGCCACTGATCAAAAACCCTTCAAGATGAAAGTCTACTACTAACAAGCAAAGCCACTTAAGATGGAGAGAAAAATGGATTACTTGTACCAAATTACACAGCTAGGATCAATCATGTCAATAAAGTAATGTTTGCCTTTTGCCCGATTGCCTTTTATCCATTATTTAATCATTACAAATTGCAGCAAAGACATTGCTTTGTAGAGCTAATGGTGGCGGAGTTTTACAATGTTGTGAAAATGCACTTGGCGATGGATGCGATAATAATATCATTATTGGGCTAAACAAATTTGATGTCCTTCTTATCAAGGAGATAATAAGAGGAATTCAGCTTCAGCTAGATCCAGGCTTTGTTACTTCAAAGGAGACCAACTTTGATCAGGAGCTTGAGAACAGCATAAATGGTTTTAAAATCCTGTACATATGCAAGTTTTCATTCTTGCCTTCTATTTTGCCAAATCAGAATGATAGCCATGAAGAACATGGGGTTCCACCTGGGATCGGGCCCTTTTGGGGTTGCAATTCATTGAGGGTGGCAGAACTAGTAGCATTGCAGTCAGAGCAATATTTCTAAAACAAATATATTCTATTTAAAAAATAAGACATTTGTAAACAATGTTATATATTTGTTATCAAATCAAACCTGCTATCACTGCTATATAGATCCCATTTGCAGATAAAAGTCATTTCCCCTTGGTGTCTCGGGTGGCGCTGCTACACGCATGCGCACTCGAGCTCGTCCTCTTTTTCCTCTGCAACACAAGACGTGTTGTGACAAAGTCGCAGCGTGAGGGGAGGACGAGATGGGCACATTCATGTGATAGCAGGTGGTGGTTGGGACGCCGAACTTGTAGTTCCTGGCTCGAGATGCAGCTTAAGCCACCTGTGATAATCTAGATCTGGCACCCTAAATTACTCTTAGAGAATTCCCATGTCATGAGAGAAGCGTAGGGATGTCAAAGAGCAACCAATAAGACGGTGAGAAAAAGGGGTTATGTAAATACCGGCTGTCAGGGCCGACTACTGGGGGACCAGCTGATCATGCTGTTGTTGCCGTCTTTGCCTCTGACATGGCTGTTAGTGGTACTCACCACAGGCTTGGGACTTAATTGCTTGCTGGTCTGACGGCGGTGTTGTTCCCCCCCCCCCTCCCCTCACCCTTTTTACATGATGACTAGTGGACTCTGCGCTGGGCTGCTACTACAGGTCCTAGCGTTGTCACCCTGTCAGTCTGGACGGACATGTCCCGTAAATAGAAAATGGTACAAAAAGTCAAGTTGGCTGTCCATGCACAGGACTGGACTATATCATTTAGCAACAGGTTCCTCCACAGGGGCCAGGAAGTGGCGATGGCTCGAATCTCGTGTGAAGATACTGACGCTAGCAGAGGAGAGGCATCTATAGCAAGTTGATATGCCCAGTGTATCGTCTTTTTCAACCAGGATGCTATCGTCTTCTTGGTGATATCGGATGTCGCTGTCGGGTGTCGTGATAGGAATAAGGGGCATTTTGTTGGACATGTCCTTGTAATAACCCATTGTTTTAATCCTGTTTTTAATATGTTATTGTCATTTTTTCATACTTTGTACATCAAAATCGTACAATAAACCTGACTGATTGGATCTGTGCGATGTAGATAATGGTGGATGGCTCTTACAGGGCAGAGGAGGAGATCATCTTCCAATCCGCTGGCGAAATCTGATAGTGCCAGAATCGAGTATAATCGTTGCGCACAAGGGCTCTAACGAGTGGACTCATTCTTTGCTATGAATTCCGGAACCGAGCGGAATGATATTCTGAACAAATTCTCCGTCCAGGTGAGGGACTTTCTCTTCAGGGCGTGCAGTTCAGAATATCCTTGTTGCTAAGGCGAAGGCTGAAAGAAATGCTGTCTTGTAAGATAGTGCCTTCAAAGAACTTGACTGTAGAGGTTCGAATGGAGGCCGAAATAATGCACCCAGGACAACCCCAAGGTCCCACTTGGGTAGTAATTGTCGAGTTCGTCGAGACTGTAATGCGATCGCACGGAGTGGTGAAGCAATGTTGTCGTCCTGGCTGATGTTCACACTTGTAGACAGGCATCTGTATCCTTCGATGGTACTGATCTGAAACTTCTTCTCCTGATGTAAATGGAGGAGAAAGTCTGGTACTACTGGAATAGAGACAGTATTGGGATTGATTTGTCAAGGCTGGCACCAGGCGATGAAATAAGACCACTTTGATTGGTACAGTTGAGATGTGGAAGATCGGTTTGCTGATACCATAGTTTCTTGAAAACCCCATCTGTGAGGGCATTCTCGATAATCTGCAGGCGCAGCCACTGGGCATTGTGCTGTACTACGCTGTGAGGCTGGTGTAGCAAGATGGTCCATGCTGGTAGACGACGTGGCATGTCAATCAATAGCCGCACCAGGGTCGGGAACCAGGGGCGACGCGGCCAAGGCATGATGAGGATTATGACGCAGTCGTGCTGTATGATCTTTAGAAGAACTTCCTATATCAGGGCGATCGGCGGGAAGGCATAGGCCAGGAAATTGTCCCACTTGATCGATAAGGCATCGATGGCCAGGGCTTGTGGATACATGATGGGGCTGATGAAGAGCTGTAGCTGTGCGTTGACTCTCATGGCAAACAGGTCTATCAGAGGCAGTTCCCAAATGATGGCAATCTGCTGGAATACCTCCTTGTGGAGGTGCCAATCCATTTGGATGATCTTGTAGAACCTGCAACTCGAACCACCTCCCGGCTATGATGAAGCATAGGTAACGACGATTTCTTGGATGTATGGGTATATGGAGATACGTGTCCTGTAAATCTATCGAAGCCAACCAATCCCTAGGCGGCCTCGGATAGATGGTACCGACGTTATTTTGAAGTGTGGACGAGGTGCCAGGAACCGCTTGTTGAATCGTCTCAGATGGATGATCATTCACAACTGGTCTGTTCCTTTCTTTGGTAACAGGAACACAGGGCTGTAAATCCTGCACACTTCTCAGTCCGAGAAAATTATCTCATGGCTCCTTTGGTGATGAGAGTGGTTACCAATGACAATAGAGTCTGGAAGTGGTCCGGCTGGACTGGGAGATGAGGACATCAGGCTTGGTAATTTCTGGAATGTAAACTTGAATCCCGTCCTGATGGCATTGATGCCCCACGTGTCTCGGCTAATAAGTTGCCAATTCGTCCAAAACTTGTGTAACCAACCACCGATGATCGGATGATGGAACTGTTGGAAATCTGGTAGTTTGTATGTGGTGATAGGATGATAATTGATGGAGGAGTGTTCGTAGTCAATTGCGTCGATCCAAACCTCCGCCTCGGGAAAAGGAAGATCTGCCACGCTTCCCTCCACGGCCCCTGGCTTGAGCAGGCTTGGCTTGTGGATGAAAAATGGATGACAGATCGGTCCGAGTCTGGTCCTTAGTTGACTGTGGTTTGGTCTTGGCTTGGTCCTGACATTCACCAGACTTAGATTTTGGTGCTGACTTACTCCATTGTTGTGCCACACTCAGGATCATGAAGTCGTTCTTCCAGAATTCCAGGCATTAGTTTTTCAATTGCGTTATTGAAAAGTTTCTTTGAAGCTAGAGGCTGAAG